>CM056385.1:16894623-16923541 GCA_029718625.1 Synaphobranchus kaupii | reverse complement strand
GCGCAAAAAAATAAATAAATAAATAAATGCACACAGGTGTCAATTACACCGCGGAATATGCAGATCCGTGCATGCAGCGGATGACGTCAAAAGGAGTGTAGTCTGAAGCTGTTGAAATAGGACAAGCTGTAACACTAAGAAACATTCAGAGCTGTAGAATGGAGTGACGCGGCTAGGAGTAGGGACACGAAATACGCACGTTCTCCCAAACCTAATTTAATAAAGCAGCTGCACACGAGACTAATCTCTAAACGGACAGAAGGTGGAACTACGAATATTTTGCCATCTAGACTGAATACGCCTGTGACTGATCTGGTTAACGGCGCTTACATATTTTCTTCGCCAGTGGAATACGACAGGTAGGGGAGCAATTGTGTTTCAAAAGATGTTCAAGGGGGAAATTGCTGTCTCTCGCCAGCAAAACGCCACATATTTTTGCTTTGGGTGTCAAGATAAATGCATAGAAGCTATCTGAAAGATTATTTCATTTTCAAGTTTGTGTACGGTGATGCTACTTACTGGCAGTCTGCTGAAAACTATGCATATGGTTAAACATATGTTCTTACAAATATTAACACTGGTTTTCAATCACAAAACCACCAAAAAATGACAGAAATGTCCTTCATTAAAAGCACGCATCAGTGCTGCTGGCGCAAAATGTATAATTTGAGACTGAAACATTGTTTATATCCTACTTTTAAATTAGCCTTGTTGCTTTTTCATTCTTAAACTGATGTAGCTTACTAAAGCAATTTTGTTTTCGTGTACATTTGCTTTAACACGATCGGTTTTGTGTGTATGTACATATTTACGCATGGCAAACGCCCTGCTATCTCAGCGTTAGGCTCTTACGTACTATAGCTACATGTTTTGCACACAAGTTCGCAGACACAGACATATACAGTTATAGTCCTTGAATTGGGGCATATGTTGCATGCTCAGTACGTGCAAGTAAGCTCAGTAATAATGTATACATGATGGGTTTGCTGAAAGCGCGTCGGTATACACTATATCTTTCCCTCGAGTCGCCTGATGGAATCCTTTATTTCTTAGTTTGACTGTTTGACAGGACATTGGAGACTCTCCAAAAACAGACAGACTTAACGTAGCTACACTAGCTCGAGTCGATCAGATCTTGATTTTCCCTAATCATTTTTGAAGATTTTTGTTATTTTTGGTTTCTGGTCTTCCTTAGTATGGGAAATGCGTTTTAGGAATATTCCATGGTTGGAAAAGCGGTCCTATAGTGACGGTGAATTCAGCGTTAAGGAGATTATTCAGACTTTTGAGGAAATGCATTGCCGATCTAGGCAATGACAGCTTCGCCCCAGCATTAACTTCGGCAGTGCCTTGTATTTTTCCCGGCTCCTCACAGCTGTGAAGTTGTCACCGTTCTGATTTTTCTCTTCCTCCACTGGAGACTGTTCAGAATTAGTTTTTCCAATGCCTTGCATTGCAATCTACACATTTACGTCGCCCGTTAGCACATGCAAATTAAATCACGTTAGATGGAATTGTCTTCAGTAGCACGTCTTTAATGAACTGCATCGCGTTAATGTGGAGCTCTCCAGAGCGGAAGGTGCTGAAATCGGTCCAGTCAGTACCCTAGGCGTATTCTTTCGTCAGACTATAAACTGAAAACGGACGATTAATTTGTCTGTGGGAATTAAAGGAAAACGAAATGCCATTTCTTTGACATGATTGCTGTAACTGGAGTTACCAAAAGAAACAGTGGATAACGTGTCAAAAAAAAAACGGTATACGTTATCCTTGCTTTTAAAGTGTCCGTCTCTCAGAAACGAAGTGATGTATGTAAAACAAATGTTGGTATGCATGGTAAAACACGTGTATATCTGCGGTTCCTGATGCAGATTTTTAGTAACAATCGATGCACAGTATGATAACATTGCAAATATTTTGTGGCAGTAGCGGTTAGTCGTCTTCGTCCAAGGCTTCTGTTTTTTCTGCCGTTTTTGTTTGTGTCATATACCTTGCCCTCGCTTGTTGCAGTGCTGTTAGCAAATGTGCCGACTCTCTCTGATATTAGTATTTTATGAGACTTCCTTATTATTATTTTTTATTTTAAGTGTTACACAATGGTGGTTATTTGTAGTATTGTGACATTTATAAGACCGTTATTTCCCAGGTTCACATTTTCGATTAAATAATTGCTGCAAATAGTTGAAAAGTATGGTTATACATTTTTATTGGTTGATATACATCGTTTAATTTGCAACAAGGAAAACGATGCCTCAAATTCCCACTGAAAGTAAATATATTTGGAGGAATACTAATTTAAGTGCTTTAAGTTTTCATCAAGGAGTGATGTTGTAGTCTTGAAGACTTTTACAGAGCCTGTCAATGTAGTTAAGTGAACTTAAGTTACTTCACTAAGTAAAGTGATGCTACCTATATATCTCAATGGATGCTATGAAAATGACCTTTCCAATATTATGAAAAAAAAAAAATTGACTTCTCATTGAATGCTTTCACTGAGCATTCAGCATTTCTACCTTCTGTGTTAAAGTTGTACATAATAAACCAAAACTACATAGACACAGTTGTATATATACAGTGCAGTCCAAAAGTATTTGGACAGTGACACAATTTTTGTTGTTTTGGCTCTGTACTCCAGCACACTGGATTTGAAATGGAACAGTGACTATAAGGTTAAAGTGCAGACTTTCAGATTTAATTTGAGGGTGTTTACATCCATTTTGGGTGAACCGTGTACACAGCAAAAATGCAGATGTAAATCTAACTCTGCTGGTGTACATTTAACTCATAACTCATTGGTCTCATATAAACACCCTAAGGTGTTAAATGTAACAATTTTTGCTGTATAGCAATTGTAGCCCTTTTTATACATAGCCCCCTCCCCCCCATTTTTGGGGAGTAACAGTAATTGGACAAATTGACATAAACTTAAATAAAGTCATCATATTTAATTTGGTTGCATATCCTTTGCATTCATGACTTCCTGATGTCTGTGACCCAACAACACTAAAAAACTATTGATATCTTATTTTCAGGTACTCTTACAAGCGATACGATAACCTCTGCATTTGAATTGATCTCTATTGGAATTGGGGGGGGGTATTAATAATACTATTAATTAAGCTGTAATAGGATGGAACACATGGTTGGCTAAATTGCTGTACTAAACGAGCCTCAAACCATCACTCTGCTGCGAGATATGCAGTAGATATGGATGGATCACTTTAAGGGTTTCTTCTCCTGGACTTATTTTTCCATTAGTTCACGAGTTCAATAGGTCAAGTTTGCTATGTCTTTTCAGACGATAATCAAGGCTATCAACTTAATATATATTGATGTGAATATCACAATGTAAACAATAGTCTTCATGATATGCACCTACCTTGTAATATGACTTATTTTACATCTACACACCATATACTATACAATTTATGATGATTGCATACACGCACAATGATTAAATCTGTGTTTTTTTGTGTTCTAGGTCGCTTGTGCATTACAGAACATAACCACTGTCAATTTAGCTTTTTCCCAATGATTTCAATTCAGTTTCTATTTCATTCACACAGACACAGTTGATATTAGCTGATTCATGTACCGATATGTGCCTCTAATAGAAGCTTTGTGCATTCATGACATTGACTCATATTCAATAGTAGGTGCTGCTATAAATATGACTAGCTTGAATATGCTGGGGGGTAACTTGTTTATATATTTCACCAGGTTAGTCCTTATAACTAATCATGAAACGATATTGTGCTTTTCTAATGTCATTGCAGAATTAATCTAATCTTTGATTCTCTTTACCTTCAAGTGTTGTGTATTGGCCAGGATGAATCCACTTTGACAATACAGGAGATCATCTGCGCAGTAATTTAATTCAAATGCTAATTGCTTTTGTACAATGTTCAGAGTGACCTTTTACGGGGCACGGTGTGTCAACCTAATAGGTTGAAGTCGGTTGGCCTGCTGGTGTTGTGTTCCGCTAAAGGTGCGATCAGTCTGCTTTCCAGACAGTGGGGCTCTTTAAATGTCTTCTGTCTGAATGATGTGAGTCGTTTTAGAAGGAAATGACTTGCATTGAGGAACAATGCTAAATATAGTCAGGAACATTTTGACCAGTTAACTTTAATGTGCACCAATGGATTATTATATATATATTTTTAAACCAATGTGTGCAACTCCCGACAGCAGCATGTCGCGAGTGTTTCAGTAGCACCCCTTCATAAAGCGCTAAATCCTACGGCTTCTTTTCTGCGTTTGTGACAAAGCTGCAATTCTCTCTCCCTGCCGCCTGACAATCAGTTTTACCGGCTCAAACACCCGCAGGCACCTCGGTTGCGGGCACTTGTCAAAAGGACGGTAATCTCGACGCAGCCCGGGTCACCTTTCGTCTCGTGGCGAAGACAGCGGCGGTACGTACGAAGCCCTAGCTCCTTACCTGCTCCTGTGCTCCGTAGCGCCCCTGCGTCGAGCCGGAGAGGAGCTGAGAACATGTGACTGGGGCGTGATAATTAATATCAAGGTTCCTCACTCTAGCCCATCCATTCTGCCCGTGGAACAACCGTTATTGTGTGTCACTATCTACTGCTGTGATAGATGTTGTTTTAAAAAAATGGTACTGGATTTCAGTATATGTAAGACTGCCAGGGCACAGCTTACACTGTGCCGGGAAACTGAGTGAAGATAGGGTAGGACTACTCGAAAAAAGACACGGTTCATCTGGTTTCTGCTACTTTGCTGTCACCGTCATCTCTATTGCAAGAGGCTGCAGTTAAAAATCTTCACATTAGTATAAATAACAGTTCAGAACCTTATCTCCCTGGTGCCCCCAGCCACATAAATTCACTTCAGATGTACTTCAAAACGGTGGAGATTTATCACATTGCTTTGTCATATAAAATTCCTGGAGGAATTCATCCTGTTAACCTGGTGTCAGAGTGATAGCGGATAACATACGAGTCATTCCCCCCGCATTGACGGGCGGTTTGATTCCCCCAGCCTACGCGCGTCTACGGCGCCCGCACTGCAGCCGGAGAAGATGCGCGAGCCAACCGAGCGTTCTGAAAGCATAACCGGGAAGCAGCTTCCTTGGAGAACTGCTTTATGATATAAAGACATCCATCAGTGAGAGTGTGTTGGGATCCGGCCCTGTGCTTTCTGTCTCTGCAAGTCTTTGGGTGCTTGGATTAAAAGGCAGAGCATTCATCAAAACAATTTTCACATATAAACTCAAATCAGGGACTTCTGGATTTTTTTATTCGTTTATTTTATCTTTTTTTTTTCTTTCTTTTTTTTTACATGCGTTTCAATTGTTAGAATTTGACCTCTCGGTGCACGGACACGTCAGAAACGTGGAAACCTGCAGAAAGAAGACAACAACACGCTGTAACAACACGCTTGGGCGATTTATAACGGCGAGCATGGGAGCGTCTGCTCACCGGTGATCATTTGCATTTGCTTTGTGCTTTAGCTGGAGGTCCTGACAAATGGAGGAAGTGAGCTGTGCCCGGGCAGGATGTGAAAGCGGCGATGGCAGAAGCCTGTGAATGAGAGGGAGGGGCTTCTGCCTGCGGACAGGAAGAACGGTGCTAGGGGCTAGCTGAAGCTGGCTGTCATTATATTTGTAGGGAGAAATTCAAGCCTGACATTCATAGTATGTTTGATGAAACACAGATGCAAGCGTACTTATCACAGTGACAAATTCAATGGTACTTTTGACTTTTAATATAATTGATTCATATTGCTACTACTACAACTACTACAACTACTACTACTACTACTACTACTACTACTAATAATAATAATAATAATAATAATGGATAGTAGTACGATTTGTTTTATCTTATCTCATCATTGTTTTCATCTTTGCTGCTTCAATGGTCACCTCTTCCAAAGGTTGTTTTTCCTACTTCCTTGTTTCAAGCAAACTTAGAAAATTGGCTTGAAAGCTCTCCGTCTCACTCAGCCGCAGAAAGCGCGGGCTCCGGCATAGTGCATTTTCCAAGCTGACTGGTTGACCTCCTTTGTTGTTTGTTTTCAAAGGCATAGGCTCTCATACCTGTGATGCTCCGTATTGTAGCGACAATTAAGAGCTCTGGCTTTCTACTGCAGCGGGTCCCCGCAGTGGAAGGGCCTCGCACTTGTCATAATTCGCATGCGGTTCTATTTGCCCACTTTCCACACACAAGTGAGTCACATTATCTCTGGAGAACAAATACTGATTAAAGGAAGGCAGATCCTCCTCTGATATATTTATAGGCTCTGAAGAGCACAGCCATTTTGCAGCTCTTCTATTGAATATATGTGTGGGGAAGGGGGAAATTCTAGAAGGGAGTACAATAGCCCCATCTGTAACCTGTTATTTCTTTTTTATCCCAGGCACAGAGAATAATGAAACCATATGTTTGGAGGACAATCACATTAACAATTAGCATTGTGGAAGGGCCCATATTGGTGGCACTAGAGAAGCCGGACATGGCCAGATTAATTAGTTTCTCAGTGATGAGCCCCGACAGTTTATTGCACGTGGGAGATGTGACTTTGCGAAGAGCGGCGTTTTCAGATGTGACAGCGGGTGACAGTTGTCGTGTCGTTCCTGACAGATTGGCACTGATGGGTTGGCTGAGTCTTTGGGCGATTCCTTTCCTGCTGGGAGCCTCGCTTGGACCAGCCGAAGGATGGAGGACCATGTCTAAAGCAAACAAAGTGGAGAACATCACAGAGAGACTCCAGATCGGGGTAACTATGACCTATTCTATTTATCTCTCTCCCTCTCTCTTTTCCTCTCTCGCTCTATAGCCATCTCTCTCTCTCTCTCTCTCTCTCTCTGTTACACACTGTCTCACTCTCTTTTCCATCTATTATTTAATTTAATATTGGGTTCAATATGATGATATATATTTTTTTCTTTTTCACAAAAACGCCTTTCAAGAATTGTACTCCATGTCAATGTAGATGGCACATGACAAAAACATGGATGCATCAGTGTATTTCTTAATTCCTGTTGAAGACGGCAGGGAGGAGATGCACTCAGCCATCAACAAGCAGGGAGATTTCATCTGACCAAGGCTGCAAATGGGAGAAAAAGTGTCATATTCATAAACATTAGCATGAGCGTGCCGTTCTTCCTGCCTTGTTGATGTATGTCTTGCCGAGCACGCCCTGATCTTGTGGTGTTGCGATTTTTTTGATGAGGACGTTTAAAAGGAGCGTTTACAGAGAGCATAAATGTTACCGTGGTGCTAGTGATTTCCTTTCTCTGTCAGTCTGGCATCACTTATCGCGCGGCTCTCCGCGCTCTCGTGGAATTCCAACCGCTTTTTTCTTTCTTTTTGGTTTCCTGCTGCATTCGTATTCAGATCCCTCACCCACAGATTCAAAATCATTTACTTCACTCCAGCAGCCTGACCCAATTGTCCATGTGATCCGTTTGGTGTTTTTGTGCTTGTGTGGATTCAAATCTGGGGAGAGAAAAAAAAAAAGAAAGAGAGAAAAGGCAACGTCTGGCATATGATGCATAAATAATGCTTTGGTGTAATGAAGCATTCGTCAAAGACTCTGAGGCGAAAATGAAAACCACTATAAAACCCCTGAATCAATTTCCCAGTAGAGCAGTTGGAAAAAAAATAAATAAGGAGGAGGTTGAAGTTTCCTTGGCAGTCATTTCCCCCTGTTCTTAGTGCGATCAAGTATGCTGTCCTCCGGTCTGTTTGCAGTTGGCTTCACCCATAGGATGCGACAGAAAGCCATTGCCTCGCGGGGCAGTCGTGTCCTTCCACATTCCACATAGTGAAAACAGAATCAGAATACAGAGTGTAAAAAGCTATCTTTTGGCATGGACATTTTATGACAATCTTGACGTGACCCGGGGAGGTAAATACCAAAGAGCTTTCAGGGACGATCTATCCATATCAGCAGTGTAAAGGCAGAAATGACACGAAAGTCAAATTTCCCACTCTGGCTCCGAACGCGTGACCTATGGGATGCAATGGAGCGACGAGGCACCGGCAATTGCCGCAGGTTGACGCGCAATTTGGATGATGTGATGGAATTGAAAGGAATGCGAGGCATTTACTGTCAAGAGTTTGTAAATGTGGTTGATGCGCTGCTCTTAACGACACTATCATTGCTCGTCTCAGCAATCACCCGGCAACTTCTCTTTGACTCCTTCTCTTCCACTTTTACTGTCGTATTCGTTCCGTAGTTCACAATTACTACAGTAAATAGTCACAATTACTACAGTAAATAGTCACAATTGCGGTTGCCCGTGCCTTTTTTCCTTAATTGAAAGTTTGCTGTTGGCTAAATCCATAATTTGACTAACGTAATCTATTAAACAGTTGTTCAAAATTGGTGTACAGAGCCCCTGTCAAAATTCGATGTATGAATACCTGCACGTGCGTCATAAGATCACTGTCCCTCTGTTGGGTTGAGTTGCTATGCTGGGACTCTTCTGTTCCCACTATGTCATTGGCTGAACATTAACATTCTGGTGTTTGGCCTCTGGGAACTATATTGTCCCTCTCCCATCCATTGCAATCTATGGGCCTGACACTTGCTTTATTACCTGCTGTTCAGTTAACCTGAGAATCACTCAAACGGAGTAATGCGTTCTGTCTTGCGTGCAGCTGTGCAATGAATTGCGCTACTTTGAGTCGTAAACTTTTCCCAAATGAGCTTCCCGTACATAATGCGGTTCCCGCAAAGGGTTCCGAGCGAATGATCCCTCTGATACCGTGGTGCCGTTAGCCTGGGTCAGTAAAAAGGTGTCACATTCACCTCATTCTTTTCTACTTGGACCTGCCTGATTATTGCCCTACAAGTTAACATTGCTCGCTTGCCATCGAGCTGGATTTAACAGTGTCTGTATTTTTGCGGAACAGATTTAATTACGGACATTATGTGCAGGTATGTGTCAGTCTCCGTATGGTTAAAAAAAACCTGCATGTATCTCCTTTTGTCCCTTAGGTTTGCTGAATCTGTGCTCAGCCTGTTCATGATGGGTCCAAAATTAGATTAAGAAAATTAATGGAGAGGCTTGCCAGGCAGACATAAAATACATTTTATGTGATTATCTCTTCTCAATATAATTTATATACTGGTATCATTGCCATCCTTATCAGATAAAGATTTTTGTTTTTATTTACTAAAATGCTACTCATCGTACTGAAAGGCTGAGCCGTTGTTATGATGACGGCAGTAATTCTTAACAACGTCATGGCCTCATAAAAAGTTTTGCTGTCTGCAGCACCGGCCCGTGTGCATGGCACATACTGTAATCACTTCACTATCACCTGTGAAGAAATAGTAATTTTATAAGGATTCTGGATTGAAAGCCTATTGGGCAAGAACTTTAAGCCTCCAATCCATGACAGTAAGAACTGCTGCTATGCTGGATGAGTCCTTTTCTTAGGCGATACCTTAATCTGTCCCCGGGGGTTTACTAAAACTGCAAAGCCGTAAGCCGTATCTCTAGACCCGATGCGCTTTGCATTGAATGCCAGCCGCAAGATTGTGGCACCTTTCTTTACTTGTCTATCTGTATCTCGCAGTCTATGACAGAGTCTTACCCCGCCCCACCAGTTTAATAGCTTCTGAAATTGGTTTCCATTGGATGCCCTTCTGTCAGTCAGCGCTTTGATCTTATCTATAGCCGTAACGCTGTCAGTTGCAAATTTTTTTAAATGCACAAAATGTGAAGGTTTTTCAACCATAACGACAACAACAGATTTGATCGTCAATGTAATGTTACCAATAATGCATTATTTCAATATATTACTAGTCATATCTGGAGATACAGTATATACTTTTTCTGCTAGTAGCTGTATATTTTGCTAGCATATACACATCTGTGTGCTTTCTAATGTTAATATCCTCTCACATTTTTTTTTACGTGGATATATCTGTAAAGGTTTGTCACTGTGCTGAACCTGATGAAAACTACGTCATTTACAGAATATGGACATTATGGAGGGCTTTTTTAGTGAAAGAACAATTCAAACGTGTTATTGACATTTTTGTTATGATTAGTCTTTAGAAATACTGCTACAGAAAAATGACTATAAATAAAACGATTGTACAATTGCACACTCCTATAATTTCTGTGGCAGCGAAACATCGATTCTTCACTTGAAACCTGTGTCTCTTTGCAATTTGGGCTTTCTTTCACCCAATATTCAACAAAAAAATATGCGGTTCGCCCTTCAAGAAAAATACTTAAATATTTAATTTAAATTTTCAGTACTTTATTATGCTACAGGGGAAAAAAATGACCAAATGACGTTTCGGCTGTAAAGCCTTCTTCAGTGTGTCTGTTCTGCAAGCACCAGCTGGGAAAGCGCGGTGGTTCACTTTCAATTCATCCAATATTGGCCAGATGAAAGGTTTTGAGCTCACATAGCTGCTCATCTCCTGCTGAGATTTAGTGAATTTAATACAGCTGTTGATCACCATATTATTGTGTGTCTTTCCTTTGACTTGCATGATGCTGTATGTCTCTAGATTGCTCATTAGGTCATTAGGTTTTAAAAATACATTCAAGTGTCTGTTTGTGTCTTCGCAAACATAATTTGGCAAATTAATTTGGTTTATTGCTGAACTAGCCAAATCCTAGTGGAGAGGATAAAAAACAGAACAAATGTTGATTGAATTAATTTCATTTACAGAGTGAATTTGACAGGATAGGTTACCGAACTGTGCGTTGCCTGAATATGTTGGTGAGATATAAATATTCATATAAATCTTTTGTTGATAAAAATTAAGGCATGTAGTGGTTCAGATAGAAAGATAACCAGCAGTTTTTCATGTAAACCCCACTGCCTTAACTTTTAAATAAGCAATGTGAATAATGATTCAACTGTCATTTCAACATCAGTTTTCCCTACAACACTGTGCTCAATGCTCACAGCAAAAAATGTTTCACAAGATCAGCTATGACTTTGTTAGGGTTGCCGGTAGCCAATGGGATATTTAGATTTAAGAAATAGCTTGAGGGTATCCTTTCATGAAGATCTGGCAACACCGTTTTACAATAGTAACAGGAAGTGTGAAGATATAAAACAGGGTGATTAATACTGTAGGTGTATCCAATATACATCTTTACAGGAAGTGTGAAGATATAAAACAGGGTGATTAGTACTGTAGCTGTATCCAATATACATCTTTACAGGAAGTGTGAAGATATAAAACAGGGTGATTAGTACTGTAGCTGTATCTAATACACATCTTTACAGGACGTGTGAAGATATAAAACAGGGTGATTAGTAGTGTAGCTGTATCCAACATACATCTTTACAGGAAGTGTGAAGATATAAAACAGTGATTAGTACTGTAGCTGTATCCAACATACATCTTTACAGGAAGTGTGAAGATATAAAACAGGGTGATTAGTAGTGTAGGTGTATCCAACATACATCTTTACAGGAAGTGTGAAGATTTAAAACAGGGTGATTAATATTGTAGGTGTATCCAATATACATCTTTACAGGAAGTGTGAAGATATAAAACAGGGTGATTAATACTGTAGGTGTATCCAATATACATCTTTACAGGAAGTGTGAAGATATAATACATGATGATTAGTATTGTATCTGTATCCAACATACATCTTTACGGGAAGTGTGAAGATATAAAACAGGGTGATTAGTACTGTAGCTGTATCCAACATACATCTTTACAGGAAGTGTGGAGATATACAACAGGGTGATTAGTACTGTAGCTGTATCCAACATACATGCATCTTTCTACTGTTACCTCTGGTGATTCTGAATGGAGAACCAGTTCTCTAGCTATGGCAGATAGTTATTCATTACCAAAGACTACCTATGGTCGGCCCATTTAAATTAATATCAGTGTTTATTTATGTAAACTTTCTTTGAACCAGGAAGCTTTTGAGATGAGGAATCTTTTTTCCAAGGGATTTTTCAAGATTTAAATCCTCTGTTGGCTTTGGAGGTAACATAATAACAAAGCTCAAAAACTTTTCCAGTCAGTCAGTCAGTCACTCAGTCAATCAATCAATCTATCTATCAATCAATCAATAAATCAATCAACATTGATGGTTTCCAAGCCCTATGTGCTTTAAAGTCCAATTTTACTTGCAACAGTATCCTTCAAAATAACCCAACCCCAGGAATAATTAACAATGTATGATTTTAATTGACAAATTAACTGGTATATTTGACTGGAGAGAATTGTAAATATAAGAAAAAGGTAAAAGCTGGGGAAAAGCAGCAGGAGTAGAGCTGGAGATGAGATGAGATGAGCTCATGGGAAGAAGAGCACAGAGGAGGATTACTAACAGTAACAGACTGCAGAGGAATTTCACTTATTCATTCTGGCATTGAAGGTTTCAGAATGGAACTGGAATGGCATCAATTGAAGAATGCAGAAAGATTCTTTAAGGGGCCCTTCACTGCAATCACCAGTGTCCAAGGTTATTACAACTGCTGGCCCAGAGAAGTGATGAACACACCCCTTTGGTCACTATCTCCACCTCAGACAAATTTGAAGTGACAGAAAGCCCCCTTGCTTGAGATTTCTGTCCTCTTAAAAATAGGCCGGGTCATCGGTCAACTCAAAGTGATGTTTTGATGTTCATCTGGGAACTGCGCTATTTTTATTGAACTCAGCGCTATGAACACTTCCACAGCGATTTATTAAAGGCAAAAAATATAGACGAAACTCAACTTCCTGTCAGAGCTGAAGATGATAACTGCACAGTACACTGATTTTCTGGTTAACTAAGGAAGTAAAAGTTTTCAGATAGTTATCATTTAATTTTTTCTAACGAAATATTCTCTTGTCAGGTGCCAGCACGGGTGTCTAATGTTTGTGCTGACTGGAGGAGTTCTCGTAAGCTGCTGCCACACTTATACATGGGTTTACAAAACACATAATTAAACATTTCAGGAAATTATGCACTGCCTGAACTCAAAGATTAAAAGTGTCATTCAAAGGTTCAGTTTTGATGTGCACATTTTTTCAAACCTCCCACATTCTGGAGAACCCCGATTAACCTCATTATCGTTCTCACTGGGGATATATTTATCAATATCAAACAAAACCTAATTTTATCCACTGGGAAGTAGTCCAAAAGTTTAAATGAGTAAGGGTTAAATAAATCTGTTCTTAGTGTTAGCGTCGCCATGCAATAATTAACTCATTATGCAATAATTAAAAATTTATAAAGTTGGATGGATGCATTCAGCAAATATTTTTATTCTAAATGGCATGTCTGCATTTACACTGCTTGATTGATTTTGGACAGGAGTTTGACATGTTGGTGTTTGGTATAATTATGGTCACTGTCTCTAACCAACTCTGCCCTCTTATAGAAGACTCATTATTGAAATACTGTATGTGGGTATGAAAGGGCCTTTAAAACTGTGCTGCGGAACATTTCTGAGTCTCTACTGCACATATGCGACTGCACTTATAATGAATACAGCTTAAATGCTTAAAAAATAAACCGCCCAATTAAATATGACTGAACGTATGCTCGCAGTTGTTCTTGTAATGGTGTTCAATGGTGTTTACTTTCCCAAAGAAAAAAAGGTTTTCAATTTCACATAGTCATCATGCAAAACGCATCAGCTGGGTTTTATAAACATTGGTTTTGTATCAGAAAAAAATGGACTGTGCATAGTTCTAGGGGACTCGTCTTATGTTAGTATTCAAAACCATTCTCATGAAAGCTGTGGATGTGAAGCCAATTGAATTATGTTTATTGATTCATTCTGAAAGCTGTACAGTTTAACAATATAAAGGACCCTATATATTCTAGTCAGTCTCTCTTTCTAATTATCTAAAACGTGTATTTTGGTGACATAATGTAGCACCATCACTGTAGCAATGCAGCACCATCCTTACAAGTCCTGGGCTCTTTGTATTATGGGTCTGTAAGATTTATTACAGGTAAACCCCTGACTTGTTACTGCCTACTGTAAGATAAGCCAGGGTGGTCTTACTTAGTAACCCTTAGACTGAAAAAAAATCTACATTTTAATTTACAAAGCTGTACTTAATACTCTACCATCATTGTACATCAAAACCTTTAAGTCATTGTTCTTATAGTCTACACTCTCAATCCTTGCTTATATTCTAGGTACCAAGTGCATGAACTGACTTAAGTAGGAAAGCTTTCAAATTCCTGTCTTCTAGGTCCTGGAATAACCTCCAAAAACACTCCTTGAGAAGATAATTTCTTTCAAAGAATTTGAATCAAGAATTCAGGAAGCAATGCTGGAACTGTGTCATTGTTTTAACGATTGGTGTTCTTTGTTGTCATTGTGTATTGAAAATATAATTTTATTTCTTGTGCTATTTATTGTTCATTTATTTATGTACATAATAGGAATCCCTTGTAAAAGAGGTTCTAATGGGATTCCCTGGTTAAATGATGGGTAAATTAAAAAATAAATTTCTTAAAGCAACACAATTAATCAAAAATGAGAGATAAAGGCTTTCCTTTTTTGCTCTGGCAAAATTAACTCTATAATGCTTTAAGAAAATAAATGTCATTATTATAACTTATTTGATAATTATTATAAAAAGGTACTGCATTTTCATAAATCAAGCATGTGATTTATCACAATAATTTGGATCAGCAGATCTTAATCGTCGTACGCACGCTGTAAATGGCACGCTGGCCATTTCAAGTCAAACCCATATCCCCCTTATATGCCTGATTTAATGCAGTGTAATATCCTTCTTATACGTATTTTCACGTTTCATAAAAATGAGATTTAAAGGAATCCATAACACATCCGTCACCTCCAGCAGGACTTTTAGAAGCGTGCAGTATTTTGCTGATGTGGTGAAGAGTGAAGTAGAATTCAGTGCTGAAGTCAATTTTCAGGGTTATCTTTTCTCAGCTCGTTCAACACATATTCAGATGGAATTTTGTATGTCTGGTGGGGAATTCAGGTCAGTTTTCAGTTAAATATTTTACCTATCAAAGGTAAATACATATACAGGGAAAAAATATCAGCACATTTTTAAGTTAAGAGCGATTGCTCTCTTGTTTGAAACATTAGTATTGAACTCTTACTTTCAATTAAAGGACTCTTAATTCAATTATTTGGGTTGAAGGCTGTTTCAATACGGTGATTTCAAAAAGATTTTGGACAAATTATGTAGTCAGAGTACGACATACTCTGTGTCATGGAATTGGTTAGTGTCATGGAATACATTATGTTTCATGGAATTGGTTGTATGAGTGAGTGAGTGAGTGAGTGAGTGAGTGAGTGAGTGAGTGAGTGAGTGAGTGAGTGAGTGAGTGAGTGAGTGAGTGAGTGAGTGAGTGAGTGAGTGAGTGAGTGAGTGAGTGAGTGAGTGAGTGAGTGAGTGAGTGAGTGAGTGAGTGAGTGTGTGTGTGTGTGTGTGTGTGTGTGTGTGTGTGTGTGTGACTTTGTCTTTGTCTTTGTCTTTGCTTGACATCATGGGAAAATCAAAAGAAATCAGCCAAGACCTCAGAAAGAACATTGTGGACCTCCACAAGACTGGTTCATCCTTGGGAGCAATTTCCAAACGCCTGAAGGTACCACGTTCGTCTGTACAAACAATAGTACGCAAGTATAAACACCATGGGATCACGCAGTCGTCATACCGCTCAGGAAGGAGACGCGTTCTGTCTCCAAGAGATGAACGTGCTTTGGTGCGAAAAATGCAAATCAATCCCAGAACAACAGCAAAGGACCTTGTGAAGATGCTGGAGGGAACAGGTACAAAAGTATGTACAGTATATCCAGAGTAAAACGAGTCCTATATTGACATAACCTGAAAGGCTGCTCAGCAAGGAAGAAACCACTACTCCAAAACCGCCATAAAAAAAAGCCAGACTACAGTTTGCAACTGCACATGGGGACAAAGATCTTACTTTTTGGAGAAATGTCCTCTGGTCTGATGAAACGAAAATTGAACTGTTTGGCTATAATGACCATCGTTATGTTTTGAAGAAAAAGGGCGAGGCTTGCAAGCCGAAGAACACCATCCCAACCGTGAAGCACAGGGTAGCAATCATGTTGTGGGGGTGCTTCATAAAATAGATGGCATCATGAGGAAGGAAAACTATGTGGATATATTGAAGCAACATCTCAAGACATCAGCCAGGAAGTTAAAGCATGGTCGCAAATGGCTCTTCCAAATGGACAATGACCCAATGCATACTTCCAAAGTTGTGGCAAAATGGCTTAAGGACAACAAAGTCAAGGTATTGAAGTGGCCATCACAAAGTCTTGACCTCAATCCAATCGACAATTTGTGGGCAGAACTGAAAAAGTGTGTGCGAGCAAAGAGGCCTACAAACCTGACTCAGTTACACCAGTTCTGTCAGGAGGAATGGACCAAAATTCCAGCAATTTATTGTGAGAAGCTTGTGGAAGGCTACGCAAAATGTTTGACCCAAGTTAAACAATTTAAAGGCTATGCTATCAAATACTAACATAGTGTATGTAAACTTCTGACCCACTGGGACTGTGATGAAAGAAATAAAAGCTGAAATAAATCATTGTCTCTACTATTGTTCTGACATTTCACATTCTTAAAATAAAGTTGTGATCCTAACTGACCTAAGACAGGGAATGTTTACTAGGATGAAATGTCAGGAATTGTGAAAATGGAGTTTAAATGGATT
The DNA here is from genome assembly GCA_029718625.1 of Synaphobranchus kaupii. Lineage (NCBI taxonomy): Eukaryota > Metazoa > Chordata > Actinopteri > Anguilliformes > Synaphobranchidae > Synaphobranchus > Synaphobranchus kaupii. The sequence goes on along the minus strand of CM056385.1, from coordinate 16,906,908 downwards.
TGGCTAAGGTGTATGTAAACTTTCGACTTCAACTGTACATGCCCATTTGTGTGTACATTTGTGATTTGTTTGTGTGTGTGTGTGTGTGTGTGTGTGCGCGTGTGCGTGCATGTGTATACATTTGGGCGAGTGTGTTTGCGTGTGTATGTATTTGTGTGAGTGTGTGTGTGTGTGTGTGTGTCTGCGTGTGTATGTATTTGGGTGAGTGTGTGTTTCTGTGCGTGTGCGTGCGTTTGTGTGTGTGTGTGTGTGTGTGTGTGTGTGTGTGTGTGTGTGCAGTAGTATAGATGAAATGAAACATTGTGCAGTGAGGCCCAGTATAAATAAAGGTGTAATATACCACCAGACTGTCAGCACCATTTAGGATACCTGCTGCAGGACTAAAGATAAGAGAGGAAGGATGTTCCTTATTGTGTTCCATGAAAAATAATCCTCTTTTTTACTTTTAAAGCAGGCTCATAGTGTGCAGTAAGAACACAAGAAAGTTGGGTAATGAGAGCAGGTCATGTAGGCTTCTCATTGTGTGTACTGCCTACAGAGTATGTAGCATGTATGAGTATGAGTATGTATGAGTATGTAGCACTGTCTCAAACATTGAAAATGTTACTGCTACTTCTCCACACTAACCCCTGTCACTTAAGAAGCCTGTTAATATCACTACTTTATTTGAACATGCCCATGGAAAGCTCAGAGCCTGTGGGTTCTGCGGCGTCTGAGGATTCCGCAGTTGCCGGGCGCATTTCAACTGATTAACTGACACAAAACGTTCTCCCACGCTCAGCTGTTCTCTATGGCTCTGAGCTGTACCATGGAGCAGCCACAGCGGCCCCCATGCATGCTCGGTCCGCGTCAGGCTTTCACTTTAATCAGCAGACCCCTTTTTCCTCCCGTGCACAGATGAGATATTGTCGGAAAAAAAAAAAAAAAAAAACGCTTCAGGGCCGTAATGTCATTTAACCATTAATCAAATGCCCTCATTGTATATCTTGTCATGTACAATTTAAATGTCGTGCAAGCACGACCTGCAACGTGATTCACTTTGATTTCATTTCAGCATCTATTGCCTCTGACAATTTCATTACTTTTAATAAAACCATTAGACGCACAAAACTGGTAACAGAGGACGCGTTATTGGTCTGCGATATTATTGCACATTGTCAAATATTCCAACAGGCAATGCCGACATGTTTAATCTTGAAGAGCCGTTACTCTGTCAGTTGTTTCATTGTCAAAGGGCCTTTCCCTGGCAGACATCCACATGACAAATGTAGATAAGTATATTTTCTTAATTCTCAAGGTTAATGTAGAATGCATGTGCCATATACGGGGCGCCAGGCTTCTCAGCACAGAGTAGAACATGACATAAGCTAAAGTAATATAGGTAAAGTGTTCAAGCTCATTATGTTGGCATTCATGTTGATATACGTTTATCCTGTGTTGCGCATATTCTCAGCACAAGGCCACAGTACTAAATCAGCCTCTCCTCCCTCCGCGGCTGAACGATGCCTGGTTTCCACACTCATGAACTTATAATGCAAACCTTTATCAGAGCTGAACTGTAGCCAGCATTCTGAGTAAGGAGAGCGCATTGATTACACAAGTGAGGAGACTCGCCGCGCAGTTAAGATGGACAGGTGACTTGAGAATGGAAGATCTGAAGTGCTTAAAGTTTCTGTAAACATGCACGAAGACACTGGGTCAGAACCTTGGGGAAGCAAACTCAGATTCACAAATTTATTACAGTTCCGAATCATGGGATCAATATAATATTATCCCGTACCCAGTCTTAGGAACTGTCTTTTTAAGCTTATCCCAAGCATACGTTGAAATAAGGACATACATATTCTTACCGTTATCGTTCCCAAAGAGTCTCAGTCAAAGGATCTACTGCAGTGGTTCTCAACCTCGGTCCAGGGGGCTCGCTGTGTACGCTGTTTTTCGTTCCAACCACAATTTTTCCTTGCATTCCCAAAATTTTAACAGGTTGTTAATTTTTTTGAACAGATCAATCAATATGCTCCTAATTAGGTAGTTGAACACATTCTTTAAGTTTCTTCATAATTTTTTAATCGTATTAACGCAATGCAGGTTTGGCTCGTTTTCATTTGCTTTTCTTCATTATTTACCAAATGGTTAGTTTTAGTGGCCATCTGTCCACAATTTCACCAATTATGAACCTATTGATTCACCTCAGTCTTTAATTTGATCAGTTTCACCTCTCTGTTTCCAATTATTTGCAATATAGCACAATGTGCATATTGGACTTTTGTTCTTCATGACATGCATAGCTATTGCTAACATAATGTGGCTTAAGAGGGTAAACTATCCCTCTAAACATGAAAAACAGCTTGTTAAAATTCTGGGATTGCAATTATCGTTGGAACAAAACCAGTATACATAGAGGTTGAGAACCACTGAACCACTGATCTATACACACCCTCCGGTTACAGTTACAGGTGAAGATGTTTCGGTCCTTTTATTAAAAGTTATGATTTTGCTTTAAAAAAAATAAATCAAGTGGAACACTTATACCTTGGTGTATCTATAACTTTACTATAGGGGAGCTTGTGTTGCTGGGTGGACATATATCTATAACTTTACTATAGGGGAGCTTGTGTTGCTGGGTGGACATATATCTATAACTTTACTATAGGGGAGCTTGTGTTGCTGGGTGGACATATATCTATAACTTTACTATAGGGGAGCTTGTGTTGAGCGGTGGACAGATATCTATAACTTTACTATAGGGGAGCTGGTGTTGAGGGGTGGACAGATATCTATAACTTTACTATAGGGGAGCTTGTGTTGAGCGGTGGACAGATATCTATAACTTTACTATAGGGGAGCTTGTGTTGAGGGGTGCACAGATATCTATAACTTTACTATAGGGGAGCTTGTGTTGAGGGGTGGACAGATATCTATAACTTTACTATAGGGGAGCTTGTGTTGAGCGGTGGACAGATATCTATAACTTTACTATAGGGGAGCTTGTGTTGAGGGGTGTACAGATATCTATAACTTTACTATAGGGGAGCTTGTGTTGAGGGGTGGACAGATATCTATAACTTTACTATAGGGGAGCTTGTGTTGAGGGGTGGACAGATATCTATAACTTTACTATAGGGGAGCTTGTGTTGAGCGGTGGACAGATATCTATAACTTTACTATAGGGGAGCTTGTGTTGAGGGGTGCACAGATATCTATAACTTTACTATAGGGGAGCTTGTGTTGAGGGGTGTACAGATATCTATAACTTTAGTAGAGGGGAACTTGTGTTGAGGGCTGGACAGATATCTATAACTTTACTATAGGGGAGCTTGTGTTGAGGGGTGGACAGATATCTATAACTTTACTATAGGGGAGCTTGTGTTGAGGGGTGGACAGATATCTATAACTTTACTATAGGGGAGCTTGTGTTGTGGGGTGGACAGATATCTATAACTTTACTATAGGGGAGCTTGTGTTGAGCGGTGGACAGATATCTATAACTTTACTATAGGGGAGCTTGTGTTGCTGGGTGGACATATATCTATAACTTTACTATAGGGGAGCTTGTGTTGAGGGGTGGACAGATATCTATAACTTTACTATAGGGGAGCTTGTGTTGAGGGGTGCACAGATATCTATAACTTTACTATAGGGGAGCTTGTGTTGAGGGGTGGACAGATATCTATAACTTTACTATAGGGGAGCTTGTGTTGTGGGGTGGACAGATATCTATAACTTTACTATAGGGGAGCTTGTGTTGAGGGGTGCACAGATATCTATAACTTTACTATAGGGGAGCTTGTGTTGAGGGGTGTACAGATATCTATAACTTTACTATAGGGGAACTTGTGTTGAGGGCTGGACAGATATCTATAACTTTACTATAGGGGAGCTTGTGTTGAGCGGTGGACAGATATCTATAACTTTACTGTAGGGGAGTTTGTGTTGAGGGGTGCACAGATATCGATCTCTGATTACATTTGGTGTCTTTTGGAACTGGCACATTGTGGGGAGTAGAAGAGTAGAAACAGCCCAAGTGAACTGTTACTTGTGTCAACAGACTCCTGGTCATAATCCGTTGTGCAGCCTATGGATCTATGAATTACTGCAAGTCATGTCAACATAATGCAGTTATGTTACGTACCAACTGTCAATGAGGTGTCATCAATACGTTCACTGTAAAAAGTATTTGTTCAAATGGGAACAGTACTTGGCCAGTGTGATCTCTTTTTTTTCCCCCCTACCAAGATTTAGTTTAATCTGTTATGCTTCAGGCCCAAAAGGGATGTTACACCTTTTTGGAAAAACATTGAAACTTGTGTTTATGCCATTAATTAAAGAAAAACATTAGCAATGATGTGGATTATGTGGATGAAAACAGCTGTTATGGTTCCGAAAGAAAGCCTTGACGCATCTGGGAAGGAAATCGCAACAGGATTTCGGGCGTGGCAGTACGGCACTTCAACGATATGTTAACACGTCAAAATAAATGGAGGCAGCAGGCGTCTTGCAAGCGCGTGTGCAGTTAAACATAATCTGGGGGAGGCTGAATGTATCGATCTGGGACACAGTGTGAATCCATGGCTATGTTGTTGCAGGAAAAAATATATCTAAAAACAAGAAACTGTTATAACCAGAGCCCAGTGCTTATTTTGTGTTTGTCTTGTTTTGCAGCGAGTTGGAGGGGATGAAGAGACGACCAACATGTGTAAGTTTTCTAATCGTTTTATTCTGTTTTACTACACTTCATTTAGCCTATTAGCCTTATTTACTCTACCTTTTTTGCACCTGATCCGTGATGAATTCTAAATGCTGACAGACAATTTTGAATGCAATGTATTATCTCGAAATGTCTAAGAAACTCAGGAGACAATGTATTAATTAAAATGCTTTTTGGTCTGAAAAATCCATGAATCTCCACAAGTAACAGCTTGCCTTGGTCTGAAATCTGATATATGCCAACTATCATCACTAGATCTGCTAACACGTTATTGAGTTTGCACTGGATACATTTTCAGTTCTGCATTTGAGAGTAAAAGTTTTAATTGTGGTAGAAAAGAGAAAAGAAGACTGTGAATTGTGGATGTGTCACTTCCAGTGCCATTCTCTGAATTATTAAGGAGAAGTGTCAATACACAGTCGTAAAAATACACAGTATATAGGCTTTATAGGCTTTTTAGCAGATTATCAGCTTTGCTAAAGAGGCAATCAATTCATTCTTGTATATTACTGACCATAAGCATATGTGAGATCAAAGGGAATGGACACTGGTAATGGAAAGCTCCACCATATTTTTCAGCTTTTAGTGCATGAAGTGAACAAGACTCATTGAGTAAGATTGAATTATTCAAATCTAGTGGTTATTCATCCCTTGGGACTAATTATGCAGTGTCTGTTTTACGTGCTAAACTTCACCACCATTTCCACTGTCAATAAACAAGCGGCTGCTCTCTCTCTCTCTCTCTCTCTCTCTCTTCTCTCTCTCTCTCTCTCTCTCTCTCTCTCTCTCTTTCTCTGTCTTTTTTGCTTGGATTGTAATCTCTGTGGTTTCCGTCACATCCTTCTATGTGTCTGTCTCACATTTTTTACTAACTGCCGCCTCAGTCTTTCTTGTACGACGTGCTTTACTGCCGAGCCCCTTCTCCTCAGTTGCAGGCTTTGGCATTAATCAAAGTGGCCCAGTTTAGATGGCGAAATGTCGGTCTTACCGGTGAAACTAGAGTGATAAGCGCATGGTAGGCCAGTTTCCTACTGCACCCCCCCTCACTCTCTCTCTCTCTGTCTCTCTTTCTCTCTCACCGAACGTTGGACAAATGACATTTCCCCAGCTGCGAAAGTGCGCTACAAGACTTTCGCAAAGGTCATTCTTGTCAAAAATAAAGGTGCGTCTCTGTGACTCTCCTCACCGAATGTACGATTGAATTTCCCCCATTTATCTTTTGGGAAAAAAAAGGTGATTAATTTTGCCTTGAGTGCTTAATTTATGAACCGCGTGGAGGTTTAATCAGGGTTCGTTACCATCACAAATTAAACAATGGGAGGAGACAAACCTAGTGAAGCAGCCCTGTGGTTCATTTAGACGGTAATTGGGTGCGAATTAGATAGGGCAAAGCTGACAGAGGCACTCTCTAACAAGCTGTAAATGACTGGGGAAGGGGAGGAGGGGTGGGGAAGCCGCTTCCCTCAGGATGCTGGCGAAGGAGCGATGATTATAAAGGGATTATAAAGTTCTAAGACAAATTCTGTAGAGAGGGGACTTTTTAAGTATTCCTACTATTCTGATGTGTTTCCATCATTATGTCTGGGTATGTTGCAATAACCCAGAGATTTCACATTTTTATATACTTGTTAAAGGCTAATGTGGGCTTCGCTGAGTCACTGTTCCAATACACCTACTGCATTGGAAGTGTGTTTCTGTTGTGTGTTTATGCTCCTGACGTGCAGAAAAAAAACACTGTATCGATGGTACGTCGCTGTAAAAGGGAAGGTTACTCACACAAGCGCAGGCGGCGCCTCAGTGAGACTCTTAGAGTGTAGGGAACGCCGAGCTCCCGTCTGCTGGGCAGCGCTTCATCGCATACAAATTATCTGAAGGCCGAGTGGCCTTGAGCCGAGACGGGTAAGGTTTGAGCCGAGCGGCCTTGAGCCGAGACGGGTAAGGGTTTGAGCCGAGCGGGCCTTGAGCCGAGACGGGTAAGGTTTGAGCCGAGCGGCCTTGAGCCGAGACGGGTAAGGTTTGAGCCGAGCGGCCTTGAGCCGAGATGGGTAAGGTTTGAGCCGAGCGGCCTTGAGCCGAGACGGGTAAGGTTTGAGCCGAGACGGGTAAGGTTTGGGCGTTCTCTAATGGGAGTCAGTGCAATCTTGAGCTGAGACGGGTAAGGTTTGGGCATTCTCTAAATGGAGTCAGTGCAATCTTGAGCCGAGACGGGTCAGGTTTGGGCGTTCTCTAAACGGAGTCAGTGCAATCTTGAGCCGAGACGGGTCAGGTTTGGGCGTTCTCTAAACGGAGTCAGTGCAATCTTGAGCTGAGACGGGTAAGGTTTGGGCATTCTCTAAACGGAGTCAGTGCAATCTTGAGCCGAGACGGGTCAGGTTTGGGCGTTCTCTAAAACGGAGTCAGTGCAATCTTGAGCCGAGACGGGTAAGGTTTGGGCGTTCTCTAAACGGAGTCAGTGCAATCTTGAGCCGAGACGGGTAAGGTTTGGGCGTTCTCTAAACGGAGTCAGTGCAATCTTGAGCCGAGACGGGTAAGGTTTTGGGCGTTCTCTAAACGGAGTCAGTGCAATCTTGAGCCGAGACGGGTCAGGTTTGGGCGTTCTCTAAACGGAGTCAGTGCAATCTTGAGCCGAGACGGGTCAGGTTTGGGCGTTCTCTAAACGGAGTCAGTGCAATCTTGAGCTGAGACGGGTAAGGTTTGGGCATTCTCTAAACGGAGTCAGTGCAATCTTGAGCCGAGACGGGTCAGGTTTGGGCGTTCTCTAAACGGAGTCAGTGCAATCTTGAGCCGAGACGGGTAAGGTTTGGGCGTTCTCTAAACGGAGTCAGTGCAATCTTGAGCCGAGACGGGTAAGGTTTGGGCGTTCTCTAAACGGAGTCAGTGCAATCTTGAGCCGAGACGGGTAAGGTTTGGGCGTTCTCTAAACGGAGTCAGTGCAATCTTGAGCCGAGACCGGGTAAGGTTTGGGCGTTCTCTAAACGGAGTCAGTGCAATCTTGAGCCGAGACGGGTAAGGTTTGGGCGTTCTCTAAACAGAGTCAGTGAAATCTTGAGCTGAGACGGGTAAGATTTGGGCGTTCTCTAAACGGAGTCAGTGCAATCTTGTGCCGAGACGGGTAAGGTTTGGGCGTTCTCTAAACGGAGTCAGTGCAATCTTGAGCCGAGACGGGTAAGGTTTGGGCATTCTCTAAACGGAGTCAGTGCAATTTAAGTGCGCGGGGACAGGAACTCAAAAAACGACGTCCAATAATTAACTCTGATATAAAAAACCATTTCAACAAAAAAAACGGTTGCACACCATTGCCTGGCAATAGCATCACATCATATATATCATCAGTGTACCTAAAAGCAATCGATATTAATTATTGTACCATCAGAAATGTGCATTGCTCCTGTAAGGTTTGGCTTTCAGGTGACCATCGACAGGACAAGGATGTTCCTGAAAATAATGATTAATTGACGGATGGACAGTTTTATGAGCTAGAAGACAAAAGGTCAAAGGACAAAGGCAGCCATGCTAAAATGTGAGATCATGTTCTTGCAATTTGCTGTAGCTTGAGAGAACATACTCCACAGGGGTAAATTTATTTATAAATCGGCCAAAGGATATGTGGTACATGTTGTTTTGCTCTTGCCTGAAACCAAGGAATTGACAGTCAATACAATCTTTAAACGGCTTTTAGGCGTGGTTTATATGAGGGTATAAAAATTGCTTTGTTGTGTAAAATAAATCTGTTACTACACAAAGTATTCTGTGGATAATACTGTACCCACTCTGAGTCCATTGGGGCAACTTAAAGTACGCATGCTTTTAATTTATGCATGGCTATCTAGTTTCACTGTCACAGACATTAAGAGCTACATCTCTGGTTCATAAAGTGAGATGAGATCGCATGAGTTGCATAAGCATATTTTCAGGTTGAGAGTTTGAGAATAAGTTGCTAAAATGGGCATCTCATCTGGCCAAGTTCTCAGCAGCACTTTGTCACTCCGTAAAAGGACAAAAGTGTATTTGCATATCTCGGGGGAAGCAGAAGTATTAATCAGATGCTGTCGAGTGGGGTTATATGACTCAGTAAACACATTCACCGTTTAATGCTTGCGTATGCTTTCAGTGTCACAGACACAATGGTATTTAAGTGCTCAGGGGTGCTTCTGGCGCTATGGTTTAAATGCACACTTCCTGATGTCACCCTTAGTTAAGTGTACACAGTATGTTTCAGTTGATTCCGTCTTGCATATTCTTATATACAGTACCCTCCACAATTATTGGAATTCCTGGTAAAGATGAATAAAAAAGGTTATAAAAAATTCACCGTTTGGTGAATTGGCTTAATCTCACACTGAAAAAATGAGAAAAATCCAACCTTTAATTGAAGTAAATTTATTCTGAGAAAAGAAAATCCCTCATAAAGAAATAATTATTTTTAACAAAGCCATGTGTGCCACAATTATTGGCACCCCTGAATTTAATACTTTGTACAACCTCCCTTTGCCAATAAACAGCACTGAGTCTTCTCCCGTAACATCTAATAAGGTTGGAGAATACAGAGCAAGGAATCTGAGGGACCATTCCTCTTTACAGAATCTCTCCAGATCATCCAGAGTCCAAGGTCCTCTTTTATGCACTCTTCTCTTCAGCTCAGCCCACAGGTTTTCAATGGGGTTTAGGTTACGGGACTGAGATGGCCATGGCAGAAGATTGATTTTGTGTTCAGTTAACCATTTTTGTGTTGATTTGGATGTATGTTTTGGATCATTGTCCTGCTGGAAGATCAAACAACGACCCAGTTTTAGTTTCCTGGCAGAGACAGCCAGATTCAGATTTAAAATTTCCTGGTATTCATGATGTTCATGATGCCATGTACCCTAACATGGTTTCCCAGGGCCTTTGGAGGAAAAACAGCCCCACAACATCACGGAACCTCCACCATACTTAACAGTGGGTTAACAGGTTATTTTCGGTATAGCCATCCTTCTTTTTACGCCAAACCCACCTTGAGTGTTGGTTGCCGAAAAGCTCAATTTTTGTTTCATCTGACCATAGAACACGGTTCCAGTCAAAGTTCCAGTAGCATTTAGCAAACTCCAGGCGCTTACATTTGTGGTGAAATGACAGGAAAGGCTTTTTTTCTGGCATGCCTTCCAAATAATTTGTTGGCATGGAGGTGACATCTAATGGTAGTTTTGGAAACTTGATGGACCCCAAGATGCTACTTTCCTCTGTAATTTTCCAACAGTGATCCTTGGGGATTTTTTTCCGCTCTCTTTCCATCCTCCTCACTGTGCGTGGGGGGAAAATTAACTTGGGTCCTCTTCCAGGCAAGTTTGTAACAGTTCCAGTTGCTTTGAACTTTTTAAGTATTGCCCTAACGGTAGATATAGGCATTTTTAGGTGAGTAGCTATTTTGTTATAGCCATTCCCTGACTTACGAAGCTCAACACATTTTCCCTCCTTTGATTTGTGTGTTCTCTTATCTTTCCCATGTTGATGTATGAATAAGGGAATATGGCCTCTGTGTCACCTCATATTTATACCCCCAGTGAAACAGGAAGTCATGGATTACTGCTTGAAAGTTCGTAAACACTCTGATCAACTTTAAAAAGTAAAATATAAATGGAAAAAATGCTTGTTCATAAGAATTTCTAGGGTGCCAATAATTGTGGCACACATGGTTTTGTTAAAAATAATTATTTCTTGATGAGATTTCTTTTCTCAGAATAAATTTACTTTAATTAAAGGGTTGGATTTTTCTCATTTTTTCAGTGTGAGATTAAATTAATTCACCAAAATGTTAATTTTTTATGTTAACCCTTTTTACATTGTTATGACCAGCAGCATGATAAGCAGCATATTCATATCAAATGCATTTTACACATTATGCGTGAACTTGCGCACAATATTACAGGCAATGGCATGCTGTGTAGGATTTCTGGGATTAAACTTTTAAATTACAACCGATTCAAGAGTATCATTGACGTATAAAAATTGATTATAAGTACGCAGAGGGTGAATTAAAGCTGGATGCATTCCAAGGATGGGGGGAAATTGATTCCTTTCCTCCGTGGAAGGAACTTGTTTGTCTGCGACCTCTGACAGATTGGGTGTACGCGTGGATGGAAATGGCCACGGAGAATGGATGGCTTCTCTCACCCTGCTCACTGAAGCTCTGAGACTCTGGCATGAGGCCCGCCGGTGAAGAGCGGGGGCTGGATATGGCCGGCGTTCCCGGGGTTTATTATTAATTAGCGCCGCGCATTGATTATTCAGACGGGGCTGTCGGAGGGGGCGCGCGCGGAGCCCAGACCGGAGAACATATGCTGATTCATGTCTCAGGGACACCATGTGGATTAGGTCTGGGGCTCCTCCATAGTCTCCCCATAGTTACCGATGCCCATGGCTTCTCTTTAACCTTCTCACACCTGGCGGAAAAAAAAAGTTTATGTATATCATTTTTTCTTTGACATACTACAAATGTCCTCGGACGACAAAAACATGTTGCAATTTGACGCAATTGCAATTTCGTTGTGCTTGCACACTGACAATAAAGTTCTTGAATTGAATTGAAATTGAATTGAATTGCAGTGAAAATATTTGTTTAAATGTTATTTATTTATTTTTTTTAAATAAAAGTAGTGTACGTTTCTGCATAGTAGAATATGTGGTTCTTGAGATTAAGACTTGTGTCACCTACAGGGGAGAAAAGGGTTCTGGCTTCAGAAAATCATCGCAGAAATATAGAAGACTAACGCATTGATGTCTCATTTTGCATGGAAAGACAGGGCACGGTTCTAAAAACGTGGAGGGAAAGGCTTTAAAAAGCCTTACAGCTTGTACTGCGGAAAACCATAACTGTTGAGTTAATCGGATGAGTCCGATTATTTCAGTGCCATTGATCTTCCGCAGGAACCGGGGGCAGTTGAGAAGCACAACAGAAAATAAAACATTTTGGAGAAATTTTGTGTGCATTGGAGCAATCATTCAACAAATATAGTGGTTGAATTATACATTTTTGAAAGGCAGTAATCAGGTTTATTTGTACATGCCCTAAATGTTTAATGTTCATCATACTTAGCTGAAATAATATACATGTAAAAAAAATACAATACAGTTTCTCTCAAACGGTAAGGCTATACTGAAATTGTCAGATTAACAAAGGCGAAATATTCAGGCTTCAAATTTTTCACTAATCAACTGAGAAAATAAATGAGGGGAAATGGAAAAGCTAAGAGGTTTTTTTTTTTCTCCACTTTGATTCAATCGGTTTGAGTTACCCGAATCACCTCCTTCTGGTAATACTCCTCAAACTGAAAATAACCTCAAACTTTACTTTAATATATCCTTGTGTGCATCCAGGACTATGTAAGTGCTCCTGGACAATAGCTGAGAACTGAGAATCAAATGCAGACAATGACTCATTGAAAAACCGTGCAAAAATGGCTTGTCCTTGGGGCAGTACCCTCAAAGGTGTGCCAATTGTACAATTTGCCTTTTAGATTAGTATTCTAAGGTACAAATATGACTCAGTGAGGGGTCATTAACAGAAATGGTTCCTTAGAGAACAAAAACAAAACCTTACC
>CM056385.1:16863151-16894123 GCA_029718625.1 Synaphobranchus kaupii | reverse complement strand
GCTGTGTGTTTGCTGGTGGACATATATCTATAACTTTACTATAGGGGAGCTTGTGTTGCTGGGTGGACATATATCTATAACTTTACTATAGGGGAGCTTGTGTTGAGGGATGGACAGATATATATAACTTTACTATAGGGGAGCTTGTGTTGAGGGGTGTACAGATATCTATAACTTTACTATAGGGGAGCTTGTGTTGCTGGGTGGACATATATCTATAACTTTACTATAGGGGAGCTTGTGTTGAGGGATGGACAGATATATATAACTTTACTATAGGAGAGCTTGTGTTGAGGGGTGTACAGATATCCATAACTTTACTATAGGGGAGCTTGTGTTGCTGGGGTGGACATATATCTATAACTTTACTATAGGGGAGCTTGTGTTGCTGGGTGGACATATATCTATAACTTTACTATAGGGGAGCTTGTGTTGAGGGGTGGACAGATATCTATAACTTTACTATAGGGGAGCTTGTGTTGAGGGGTGGACAGATATCTATAACTTTACTATAGGGGAGCTTGTGTTGAGGGATGGACAGATATATATAACTTTACTATAGGGGAGCTTGTGTTGAGGGGTGTACAGATATCTTTAACTTTACTATAGGGGAGCTTGTGTTGAGGGGTGTACAGATATCTATAACTTTACTATAGGGGAGCTTGTGTTGAGGGGTGGACAGATATCTATAACTTTACTATAGGGGAGCTTGTGTTGAGCGGTGGGACAGATATCTATAACTTTACTATAGGGGAGCTTGTGTTGAGGGGTGGACATATATCTATAACTTTACTATAGGGGAGCTTGTGTTGAGGGGTGTACAGATATCTATAACTTTACTATAGGGGAGCTTGTGTTGAGGGGGTGGACAGATATCTATAACTTTACTATAGGGGAGCTTGTGTTGAGGGGGTGGACAGATATATATATATAACTTTACTATAGGGGAGCTTGTGTTGAGCGGTGGACAGATATCGATCTCTGATTACATTTGGTGTCTTTTGGAACTGGCACATTGTGGGGAGTAGAAGAGTAGAAACAGCCCAAGTGAACTGTTACTTGTGTCAACAGACTCCTGGTCATAATCCGTTGTGCAGCCTATGGATCTATGAATTACTGCAAGTCATGTCAACATAATGCACAGTTATGTTACATACCAACTGCCAATGAGGTGTCATCAATACGTTCACTGTAAAAAGTCTTTGTTCAAATGGGAACAGTACTTGGCCAGTGTGATCTCTTTTTTTTTTTTTCCCCCTACCAAGATTTAGTTTAATCTGTTATGCTTCAGGCCCAAAAGGGATGTTACACCTTTTTGGAAAAACAATTGAAACTTGTGTTTATGCCATTAATTAAAGAAGAACTTTAGCAATGATGTGGATTATGTGGAATGAAAACAGCTGTTATGGTTCCGAAAGAAAGCCTTGACGCATCTGGGAAGGAAATCGCAACAGGATTTCGGGCGTGGCAGTACGGCACTTCAGCGATATGTTAACACGTCAAAATAAATGGAGGCAGCAGGCGTCTTGCAAGCGCGTGTGCAGTTAAACATAAACTGGGGGAGGCTGAATGTATCGATCTGGGACACAGTGTGAATCCATGGCTATGTTGTTGCAGGAAAAATATATCTAAAAACAAGAAACTGTTATAACCAGAGCCCAGTGCTTATTTTTGTGTTTGTCTTGTTTTTGCAGCGAGTTGGAGGGGATGAAGAGACGACCAACATGTGTAAGTTTTCTAATCGTTTTATTCTGTTTTACTACACTTCATTTAGCCTATTAGCCTTATTTACTCTACCTTTTTTGCACCTGATCCGTGATGAATTCTAAATGCTGACAGACAATTTTGAATGCAATGTATTATCTCGAAGTGTCTAAGAAACTCAGGAGACAATGTATTAATTAAAATGCTTTTTGGTCTGAAAAAATCCATGAATCTCCACAAGTAAACAGCTTGCCTTGGTCTGAAATCTGATATATGCCAACTATCATCACTAGATCTGCTAACACGTTATTGAGTTTGCACTGGATAAATTTTCAGTTCTGCATTTGAGAGTAAAAGTTTTAATTGTGGTAGAAAAGAGAAAAGAAGACTGTGAATTGTGGATGTGTCACTTCCAGTGCCATTCTCTGAATTATTAAGGAGAAGTGTCAATACAGTCGTAAAAATACACAGTATATAGGCTTTATAGGCTTTTTAGCAGATTATCAGCTTTGCTAAAGAGGCAATCAATTCATTCTTGTATATTACTGACCATAGCATATGTGAGATCAAAGGGAATGGACACTGGTAATGGAAAGCTCCACCATATTTTTCAGCTTTTAGTGCATGAAGTGAACAAGACTCATTGAGTAAGATTGAATTATTCAAATCTAGTGGTTATTCATCCCTTGGGACTAATTATGCAGTGTCTGTTTTTACGTGCTAAACTTCACCACCATTTCCACTGTCAATAAACAAGCTCTCTCTCTCTCTCTCTCTCTCTCTCCTCTCTCTCTCTCTCTCTCTCCTCTCTCTCTCTCTCTCTCTCTCTCTCCTCTCTCTCTCTCTCTCTCTCTCTCTCTCTCTCTCTCTCTCCTCTCTCTCTCCTCTCTCTCTCTCTCTCTCTCTCTCTCTCTCTCCTCTCTCTCTCTCTCTGTCTTTTTTGCTTGGATTGTAATCTCTGTGGTTTCCGTCACATCCTTCTATGTGTCTGTCTCACATTTTTTACTAACTGCCGCCTCAGTCTTTCTTGTACGACGTGCTTTACTGCCGAGCCCCTTCTCCTCAGTTGCAGGCTTTGGCATTAATCAAAGTGGCCCAGTTTAGATGGCGAAATGTCGGTCTTACCGGTGAAACTAGAGTGATAAGCGCATGGTAGGCCAGTTTCCTACTGCACCCCCCTCACTCTCTCTCTCTCTGTCTCTCTTTCTCTCTCACCGAACGTTGGACAAATGACATTTCCCCAGCTGCGAAAGTGCGCTACAAGACTTTCGCAAAGGTCATTCTTGTCAAAAATAAAGGTGCGTCTCTGTGACTCTCCTCACCGAATGTACGATTGAATTTCCCCCATTTTATCTTTTGGGAAAAAAAAGGTGATTAATTTTGCCTTGAGTGCTTAATTTATGAACCCGCGTGGAGGTTTAATCAGGGTTCGTTACCATCACAAATTAAACAATGGGAGGAGACAAACCTAGTGAAGCAGCCCTGTGGTTCATTTAGACGGTAATTGGGTGCGAATTAGATAGGGCAAAGCTGACAGAGGCACTCTCTAACAAGCTGTAAATGACTGGGGAAGGGGAGGAGGGGTGGGGAAGCCGCTTCCCTCAGGATGCTGGCGAAGGAGCGATGATTATAAAGGGATTATAAAGTTCTAAGACAAATTCTGTAGAGAGGGGACTTTTTAAGTATTCCTACTATTCTGATGTGTTTCCATCATTATGTCTGGGTATGTTGCAATAACCCAGAGATTTCACATTTTTATATACTTGTTAAAGGCTAATGTGGGCTTCGCTGAGTCACTGTTCCAATACACCTACTGCATTGGAAGTGTGTTTCTGTTGTGTGTTTATGCTCCTGACGTGCAGAAAAAAAACACTGTATCGATGGTACGTCGCTGTAAAAGGGAAGGTTACTCACACAAGCGCAGGCGGCGCCTCAGTGAGACTCTTAGAGTGTAGGGAACGCCGAGCTCCCGTCTGCTGGGCAGCGCTTCATCGCATACAAATTATCTGAAGGCTGAGTGGCCTTGAGCCGAGACGGGTAAGGTTTGAGCCGAGACGGGTAAGGTTTGAGCCGAGACGGGTAAGGTTTGGGCGTTCTCTAAACGGAGTCAGTGCAATCTTGAGCCGAGACGGGTCAGGTTTGGGCGTTCTCTAAACGGAGTCAGTGCAATCTTGAGCCGAGACGAGTAAGGTTTGGGCCGAGACGGGTAAGGTTTGAGCCGAGACGGGTAAGGTTTGAGCCGAGCGGCCTTGAGCCGAGACGGGTAAGGTTTGAGCCGAGACGGGTAAGGTTTGGGCGTTCTCTAAATGGAGTCAGTGCAATCTTGAGCTGAGACGGGTAAGGTTTGGGCATTCTCTAAACGGAGTCAGTGCAATCTTGAGCCGAGACGGGTCAGATTTGGGCGTTCTCTAAACGGAGTCAGTGCAATCTTGAGCCGAGACGGGTAAGGTTTGGGCGTTCTCTAAACGGAGTCAGTGCAATCTTGAGCCGAGACGGGTAAGGTTTGGGCGTTCTCTAAATGGAGTCAGTGCAATCTTGAGCCGAGACGGGTAAGGTTTGGGCGTTCTCTAAACGGAGTCAGTGCAATCTTGAGCCGAGACGGGTAAGGTTTGGGCGTTCTCTAAACGGAGTCAGTGCAATCTTGAGCCGAGACGGGGTAAGGTTTGGGCGTTCTCTAAACGGAGTCAGTGCAATCTTGAGCCGAGACGGGTAAGGTTTGGGCGTTCTCTAAACGGAGTCAGTGAAATCTTGAGCTGAGACGGGTAAGATTTGGGCGTTCTCTAAACGGAGTCAGTGCAATCTTGTGCCGAGACGGGTAAGGTTTGGGCGTTCTCTAAACGGAGTCAGTGCAATCTTGAGCCGAGACGGGTAAGGTTTGGGCGTTCTCTAAACGGAGTCAGTGCAATCTTGAGCTGAGACGGGTAAGGTTTGGTCATTCTCTAAACGGAGTCAGTGC
The DNA here is from genome assembly GCA_029718625.1 of Synaphobranchus kaupii. Taxonomy (NCBI): domain Eukaryota; kingdom Metazoa; phylum Chordata; class Actinopteri; order Anguilliformes; family Synaphobranchidae; genus Synaphobranchus; species Synaphobranchus kaupii. Next base: position 16,889,463 of record CM056385.1, on the reverse strand, counting down.
AATTTAAGTGCGCGGGGACAGGAACTCAAAAAAACGACGTCCAATAATTAACTCCGATATAAAAAACCATTTCAACAAAAAAACGGTTGCACACCATTGCCTGGCAATAGCATCACATCATATATATCATCAGTGTACCTAAAAGCAATCGATATTAATTATTGTACCATCAGAAATGTGCATTGCTCCTGTAAGGTTCGGCTTTCAGGTGACCATCGACAGGACAAGGATGTTCCTGAAAATAATGATTAATTGACGGATGGACAGTTTTATGAGCTAGAAGACAAAAGGTCAAAGACAAAGGCAGCCATGCTAAAATGTGAGATCATGTTCTTGCAATTTGCTGTAGCTTGAGAGAACATACTCCACAGGGGTAAATTTATTTATAAATCGGCCAAAGGATATGTGGTACATGTTGTTTTGCTCTTGCCTGAAACCAAGGAATTGACAGTCAATACAATCTTTAAACGGCTTTTTAGGCGTGGTTTATATGAGGGTATAAAAATTGCTTTGTTGTGTTAAAATAATTCTGTTACTACACAAAGTATTCTGTGGATAATACTGTACCCACTCTGAGTCCATTGGGGCAACTTAAAGTACGCATGCTTTTAATTTATGCATGGCTATCTAGTTTCACTGTCACAGACATTAAGAGCTACATCTCTGGTTCATAAAGTGAGATGAGATCGCATGAGTTGCATAAGCATATTTTCAGGTTGAGAGTTTGAGAATAAGTTGCTAAGATGGGCATCTCATCTGGCCAAGTTCTCAGCAGCACTTTGTCACTCCGTAAAAAGGACAAAAGTGTATTTGCATATCTCGGGGGAAGCAGCAGTATTAATCAGATGCTGTCGAGTGGGGTTATATGACTCAGTAAACACATTCACCGTTTAATGCTTGCGTATGCTTTCAGTGTCACAGACACAATGGTATTTAAGTGCTCAGGGGTGCTTCTGGCGCTATGGTTTAAATGCACACTTCCTGATGTCGCCCTTAGTTAAGTGTACACAGTATGTTTCAGTTGAGTCCGTCTTGCATATTCTTATATACTGTACCCTCCACAATTATTGGAATCCCTGGTAAAGATGAATAAAAAAGGTTATAAAAAATTCACCGTTTGGTGAATTGGCTTAATCTCACACTGAAAAAATGAGAAAAATCCAACCTTTAATTGAAGTAAATTTATTCTGAGAAAAGAAAATAATCATAAAGAAATAATTATTTTTAACAAAACCATGTGTGCCACAATTATTGGCACCCCTGAATTTAATACTTTGTACAACCTCCCTTTGCCAATAAACAGCACTCTAATAAGGTTGGAGAATACAGAGCAAGGAATCTGAGACCATTCCTCTTTACAGAATCTCTCCAGATCATCCAGAGTCCAAGGTCCTCTTTTATGCACTCTTCTCTTCAGCTCAGCCCACAGGTTTTCAATGGGGTTTAGGTTACGGGACTGAGATGGCCATGGCAGAAGATTGATTTTGTGTTCAGTTAACCATTTTTGTGTTGATTTGGATGTATGTTTTGGATCATTGTCCTGCTGGAAGATCAAACAACGACCCAGTTTTAGTTTCCTGGCAGAGACAGCCAGATTCAGATTTAAAATTTCCTGGTATTCATGATGTTCATGATGCCATGTACCCTAACAAGGTTCCCAGGGCCTTTTGAGGAAAAACAGCCCCACAACATCACGGAACCTCCACCATACTTAACAGTGGGTTAACAGGTTATTTTTGGTATTGCCATCCTTCTTTTTACGCCAAACCCACCTTGAGTGTTGGTTGCCGAAAAGCTCAATTTTTGTTTCATCTGACCATAGAACACGGTTCCAGTCAAAGTTCCAGTAGCATTTAGCAAACTCCAGGCGCTTACATTTGTGGTGAAATGACAGGAAAGGCTTTTTTTCTGGCATGCCTTCCAAATAATTTGTTGGCATGGAGGTGACATCTAATGGTAGTTTTGGAAACTTGATGACCCCAAGATGCTACTTTCCTCTGTAATTTTCCAACAGTGATCCTTGGGGATTTTTTTCCGCTCTCTTTCCATCCTCCTCACTGTGCGTGGGGGGAAAATTAACTTGGGTCCTCTTCCAGGCAAGTTTGTAACAGTTCCAGTTGCTTTGAATTTTTTAAGTATTGCCCTAACGGTAGATATAGGCATTTTTAGGTGAGTAGCTATTTTGTTATAGCCATTCCCTGACTTACGAAGCTCAACACATTTTCCCTCCTTTGATTTGTGTGTTCTCTTATCTTTCCCATGTTGATGTATGAATAAGGGAATATGGCCTCTGTGTCACCTCATATTTATACCCCAGTGAAACAGGAAGTCATGGATTACTGCTTGAAAGTTCGTAAACACTCTGATCAACTTTAAAAAGTAAAATATAAATGGAAAAAATGCTTGTTCATAAGAATTTCTAGGGGTGCCAATAATTGTGGCACACATGGTTTTGTTAAAAATAATTATTTCTTGATGAGATTTCTTTTCTCAGAATAAATTTACTTTAATTAAAGGTTGGATTTTTCTCATTTTTTCAGTGTGAGATTAAATTAATTCACCAAAATGTTAATTTTTTATGTTAACCCTTTTTACATTTTTATGACCAGCAGCATGATAAGCAGCATATTCATATCAAATGCATTTTACACATTATGCGTGAACTTGCGCACAATATTACAGGCAATGGCATGCTGTGTAGATTTCTGGGATTAAACTTTTAAATTACAACCGATTCAAGAGTATCATTGACGTATAAAAATTGATTATAAGTACGCAGAGGGTGAATTAAAGCTGGATGCATTCCAAGGACGGGGAAATTGATTCCTTTCCTCCGTGGAAGGAACTTGTTTGTCTGCGACCTCTGACAGATTGGGTGTACGCGTGGATGGAAATGGCCACGGAGAATGGATGGCTTCTCTCCCCTGCTCACTGAAGCTCTGAGACTCTGGCATGAGGCCCGCCGGTGAAGAGCGGGGGCTGGATATGGCCGGCGTTCCCGGGGTTTATTATTAATTAGCGCCGCGCATTGATTATTCAGACGGGGCTGTCGGAGGGGGCGCGCGCGGAGCCCAGACCGGAGAACATATGCTGATTCATGTCTCAGGGACACCATGTGGATTAGGTCTGGGGCTCCTCCATAGTCTCCCATAGTTACCGATGCCCATGGCTTCTCTTTAACCTTCTCACACCTGGCGGAAAAAAAAAGTTTATGTATATCATTTTTCTTTGACATACTACAAATGTCTCGGACGACAAAAACATGTTGCAATTTGACGCAATTGCAATTTCGTTGTGCTTGCACACTGACAATAAAGTTCTTGAATTGAATTGAAATTGAATTGAATTGCAGTGAAAATATTTGTTTAAATGTTATTTATTTATTTTTTTTAAATAAAAGTAGTGTAGGTTTCTGCATAGTAGAATATGTGGTTCTTGAGATTAAGACTTGTGTCACCTACAGGGGAGAAAAGGGTTCTGGCTTCAGAAAATCATCGCAGAAATATAGAAGACTAACGCATTGATGTCTCATTTTGCATGGAAAGACAGGGCACGGTTCTAAAAACGTGGAGGGAAAGGCTTTAAAAAGCCTTACAGCTTGTACTGCGGAAAACCATAACTGTTGAGTTAATCGGATGAGTCCGATTATTTCAGTGCCATTGATCTTCCGCAGGAACCGGGGGCAGTTGAGAAGCACAACAGAAAATAAAACATTTTGGAGAAATTTTGTGTGCATTGGAGCAATCATTCAACAAATATAGTGGTTGAATTATACATTTTTGAAAGGCAGTAATCAGGTTTATTTGTACATGCCCTAAATGTTTAATGTTCATCATACTTAGCTGAAATAATATACATGTAAAAAAATACAATACAGTTTCTCTCAAACGGTATGGCTATACTGAAATTGTCAGATTAACAAAGGCGAAATATTCAGGCTTCAAATTTTCACTAATCAACTGAGAAAATAAATGAGGGAAATGGAAAAGCTAAGAGGTTTTTTTTTTCTCCACTTTGATTCAATCGGTTTGAGTTACCCGAATCACCTCCTTCTGGTAATACTCCTCAAACTGAAAATAACCTCAAACTTTACTTTAATATATCCTTGTGTGCATCCAGGACTATGTAAGTGCTCCTGGACAATAGCTGAGAACTGAGAATCAAATGCAGACAATGACTCATTGAAAAACCGTGCAAAAATGGCTTGTCCTTGGGGCAGTACCCTCAAAGGTGTGCCAATTGTACAATTTGCCCTTTTAGATTAGTATTCTAAGGTACAAATATGACTCAGTGAGGGGTCATTAACAGAAATGGTTCCTTAGAGAACAAAAACAAAAACCCTACCATACCCCTGTATCTGACAGTGTGTATGCTTTGAGTGTCAAGTGAAAATGATTCTGTATGTACCAAATAAATAAATAAAAAATACAACTACAAAGCTTTTAAATATTGTATTTGTATTTTTGTCATCACTTGTCCATGACAAGCAATTACTACTATTCTCATTTTCCAGTCCTGACAGAATAGCCTGCCAAGCTTGTGGCTTTGAAGGTGTACTGTTCTGAAAATTCAATATGCAATTTGCGCATTTCCCAAGTACTTTAAGCATGCTTTCCTCTCATGCATTTATGACATGCTGCTGCCCGAGAGCCCAGCAAATCATTTGACAAACATCCCAATCCTAACAACAGCATAGATTTACAATGTACATAACACTCAAAATACCACCAACTTTTTTGTTTTGTTTTAGTTTTGTAGACGCTTTCTTCTTCATATGATAGGTTTGTTGTGTTCTTTTCAAAGAAATGTAAGCCTTTGGGTCTTATGAATATGCTAGCGCAAATGACAACAACAAACTAGTATCAATTAATAAAGGGAGGCTGTTTGAATATTCCACCGGTTGTCTCAAGTTAAAATGTTGCATTATTTATAACACTGCAAATATGAAACTGACTCAGGAAACATTTTTCAGTGTGCTTTCAGACACATGGTGTCTGTGTGTGTGTGTCTGTTTGTGTGTGTGTGTGTGTGTGTGTGTGTGTGTGTGTGTGTGTGCGCACGCGTGCGTGCGTGCGTGCGTGCGTGCGTGCGTGCGTGCGTGCGTGTGTGTGTGTGCGTGTTTCTGTATAGAACGGCAAAATAAGTATGAAAAGAGACTCCCGATTTATCTCATTTGGACAATGCTGCAGTTTTGGCAGCATCCTGGGCCATTCCAATCAGCCAGTGACTGAACAGAGAAACACAATGCTTCAAAGCTTCTGCTTTCGTAATTCTTTACAGCAGGCAGCCCTCCCAAGTCCTGGATATATTGCACATAATACATGCATATTAATTAGTGTAGTGTATTATTACTCAAATATGCATATCACATACATTAATTGCTAGTCAAATTCTTTTTCAAGATCAACATGTAGCAAAATGTGTGTTGTGTTGGCAGAGGTGTGTATGCAATTAACAGTACAGTATTCACACACAGTATTCAGTGAGTCTCTAAAATGTTACACCCCCCCCCCCCCCCCCCCCCCCCCCCGCTCCCTGCTCCCTGCTCCCCGCTCCCCGAGTAGAAACATCTCCGGTACTTTGTTAATATCCAAAATGTCACTGCCACACTGAAAGTGTATTATGTAAAGATAACACACAACTTTGCATGGTCTGTAGGTAAAGTAAAGTGTTTACTTCTAGTGACAAGAAGACGCTCATTTTATTGTCTGACATTCCAATTCATCTGCTCACGCCCTGCTGTGCAAAGAAATTAAATTCCATATTTAGAATAGGTTTGCCTAGAGCAGTAGAATTGTTTTGCATATGATTTTGAAAGTTCTGCTTCCCTTGTCATCAACGACATATTTTATAGGCATGTGTTTACGGTACATCTGCACAGTGTTCATTTTGGTCACCATGTTTTGAATTGCCAGTATACCTCCTGTAGGTAAAAAAAAAATCAAGACTGTTTTTCACAAGGGCTCTTATTTTGACATTTAGATGTGTGATCATGTAAAAACATAATTATTTTTTATGTTTGTAACTGTGCAACATATTGTCCTTAGTAAGTAGTATTCATGGAAGAATTAGGTACTGTTTGTTGTGCCATGTGATATATCGCACACTGTTTTTGTCACATAAACCTTTCTTGGTTTGTTCCCAACCTATGGTCGTCATTAATATAATTTTCAAAGAGCTATGTAGAGGTCACTTTGTAAAATCATTATTAAACATGAAACTTTATTTTTTCGTATTAATTCCCTCGCTCCCCAAATGAAACGCACTTATTCACATAGATGGAGATAGATAACTCGCCCACACAGTCTGCCTGCAGATGGTTCGCTCACAAATTAACCCGCTTCACAACATCTTTCAACCAGTCCGCCAAGAAAAAGAGTTGGCTTGTGTGTACAGCGCTGGAACGAGATACAATGTGTTCAGCTGGGGGATCGCCCTGTGCTGATGCATTTAAGAAAGAGAGGGGGGAAAAAAAGAGGCGAATGGGAAATGCAGGCAGAATCTGAGACACCTTATGAGTCAGATTCTGTTTTCTCAGTGTATCGGCTGTGTGGGAATAAGGGAGGCCATCATTACAGATCACCCAGCAGGGACCATGAATTCTGCCCATGGCAACGGGGAGGGAGAAATTACTGACTTGGGAACTGAGGTAAATTTCTCACGGTACATAAAAAATAGGTTCTTGACCGTCCTCCTCTGCCTCTTCTCAGCGAGGAGATGCATCTGATCCTGATAGTGCCAGTGTTGACTGTTGCAGAGTGGGGGCATAATTGCCTGTAACGCAGCGTAATTGGATGTAGCGTTTCCCTGGGAGGAGGTGCTTCATCTGGCAGGATCACTGTACAAGAGCTGCTCGTTTAGTCAGCTGCACGCCTGCAGTCTCCCTGCACGACTGCGCATGAAGTGTGCTCCTCCGCCCCAGTGACTGCGCAGCTCAGCTGGGGGACTGCAGAGTGACTGCGCAGCTCAGCTGTGGGACTGCAGAGTGACTGCGCAGCTCAGCTGGGGGACTGCTGAGTGACTGTGCAGCTCAGCTGGGGGACTGCAGGGTGGCTGGCACACATGCAAAACATAAAGGTAACACAACAATATGAGAGAAAAGTAAGAGTAAACCACATCATTCTGTTTTTGTAATCACAATTATTTTAAAATACATCTAATCTGTACCCTCTATCAGTCTTTGATGAAGTTATTTCGAATTCCAACTCAACACAAGTAACCAAGTGAGAGTTAAGGAAAGGCATTTTAAATTTAAACACAATGAGGTAATGCAAATGCCATGTGAAATAATAGTAAGAGTGCTAGACCTTGAATGAGGGGGTTGCGAGTTTTAATCCCACTTGGGACCTTGGTTTTTATCCTTGAGAAAGGCACCTTACCTCAGTGTCTCCAGTTTAATTTCAGTTAGGAAATTTGGATACAGTCTACTCCAGGTTAAGGAGTCACCCTGGGTATGTGGATAAATCTCAGGAAAATTCATAAATCACAGCAGGTTGCACGGTGAAAATAAACAGGGTGGTATGATATACTGCCGGGAAAAGGCATGATTTCCTGTGGTGTTGAGTTAAATTGATCACATTTTGTATGCGCAAATCTGAGATATGTCGTTTCTCATTTTCTAAGATACATGAAGAGATGTAGTGTATGTTACAGATGCTTCATATAGCAGCAATGGATCAAAAAAGACCAGTCAAGCAATCTAAGTTAAAGGGGCAAAATATTGGGAGTGTTTGAAACTGATATTTATTTCAGTTATATCCTTGCTTCCAAGGAAACAGAGAGAATGGCAGCAAATAAGCCATTAACTTCAATCAAGATTTTCAACAGCAATCAAGGGCAAGATTAATTTAGCAAACTAGTTAATGAAAGGATTGCAGCTGGCTAGCTCTAGCTAGCTAGATTAGTTAGCCTGCCAAACAACAGCTAATGCTAACTAGCTGTCCAATGTGACTCTGTGTGCTACAGTTAGCTCAGGACTTTAAGTTGGATGAGAACACATTAATACACAGAGGTGGGTAGTACCCCGTTACTTGTACTTGAGTAGATTTGTGAAGAATTTACTTAACCACAGACAGTACTTTTAGTTTTAATCAAGGGTATTTGTGATCTAAAATAGCTCAAATAGAAACCAAATGAGATGGTGATAGGGATAGCAATTATAGCTAACTAAAAATGTACATATCTACATACTATAGAGATGCCTAGTAAGATATCTGCATAGCCAACTACATAGACAACTAGCCTACCTTTGAACTCAGCTCGTTATTTTGCGTTGCCAGCTATGGCAATCGAAGATAATGGGGGAGATCATCCCTGGCCTCAGATCTATGTTTGTCCTTACCAGTAATGTTAGGCAAAATAATAGCTATTGTATGAAATGTCTGCTTTGTCTTCCAAATGATTTAATGATTTCAAACATTTCAGTTTATATGCACTCCACTTCAAACCTAAAGAAGCACGTTATGGTAAGTTATCCATGTATTTTCTCTGTTTAATAGGCTACATGTCAGGTTTATTTAACTGACATATTATTGGCTGTTATTTGAAGGGCGAAAACACTAGTTAATGTAAAACTGATATTTTATAGGACCATTTCACCTTGGTAGCAAAGACCATAAGCTCTATAGTGTTCTTATATCTGGTGTGTCTTCCTGAATGAGGTTGAATAACTTTCTGTTGGCAATCTACCAATTGTCATGGTTAAATAATAGCAACTTAACATTAGGAGAGTTCACTCTATTTAATTACACTTGTTAATTTTAAGTTGGGCTGGAATTGCAATTTAATACGTGACCTTTTAGTGGTTGAAGTGTTGATTTAAAAATAACTTGAAATGTACCTAGTACTTGAGTACATTTTTTACAAGCTACTTCAGTGCTCTAACTCAAATAATTTCGGTGAAGGCTACTTTTACTTGTACTTGAGAGTACATTTTACATAAAGTAACCATACTTTTACTGGAATACAGTTGTTGGGTACTCTACTCACTGTTACTATGCAGTGTTTCCCTCAGGATTTTCAGAAACTGTCGTTGGTGGACCCTGAACTGTCTAGGGGGAATACATTTTTGTTCATTTCAACAGCTAAATGTATCAATTTGGTGCTCTTTGAGATACAAATTTTAAGACTAGATCCAACGTGGGGAATGGGACGTAAAATAAATACAATTTTGGTTAGCTGACTTTTTTTGGATAGACAGCTCGCTAACATGCACAAACGTAGTCTGATGAGTTCATAAACTTATTAGTCAGCGTACAAGACCATACAGAAACTACCACAGTGGGCCGCCACAGTTTAATACAGTAATGGGAAACACTGGTATGGTAGCCATATTCTCAACGGTCGCTTTGCACATGAGCTATCATTCAGAGACAAAAATGTTAGGGAACTAGTGACGTCAGGGGAGTAAGCCTGGAAATGGGAAATGACAGTACCAGCCAATACTCTGTCAGACAGCTTCCTTTTCTCTCTGCTCTTGCTAGCAGATGTTACGTGTCAGTTGTAACTAATGAATAATAAAACGGGATAAAATAACAGATGCCCACAACTTCCCAACGTGGGTGTGACCTTGAATCTGAGGGTAATGCTGATTTATTTCCCAGCCTTGCTTTGTTTTGGACACATTTGGGGTCCATAATGATCTGACAGTTGTTTTGAAAGAGTAGGAGCAGTTGTGTTGAAACAGCAGGAGCAGTCACACTAAATATATCTCACGTTAATTTGTTTGTACATTTTTCTGTTACTGCATTTTTGTCCACTGATTTCAGGGGAGAAAAAAAACATAAATACAGATCCTTTCCAAAAAATTAGAATATCATGGAAAAGTAGTTTTTTTCCCATAATTCCATTCAAAAAGTGAAACTTTCATAGATTATAGATTCATTACACACAAAGTGAAATATTTCTAGCCTTTATTTGTTTAATTTTTCATAATTTTGGCTTACAGCTCCAGAAAACCCCCAAAACAGTATTTTAAGAAATTAGAATAGTGTGTCGAAAATCAGCATTTACTTCAGTTATTTCAGAGAATGAATGTTTTAGACTGAGTGTCACACTATCATCTAATTTACTCAAAACACCTGCAAAGTTTATCTCAGTTTGGTTCAGTATGGGGAAGACTGCAGACTTGACAATTGGCCAGAAGACCATCATTGACACCCTCCAGAAGATGGGTAAGCCACAAAAGGTCATCGCTAAGGAGGCTGGCTGTTCACAGAGTGCAGTGTCCAAGCATATCAATAGAAAGTTTAGTGGAAGGGAAAAATGTGGCAGGAAAAGGTGCACAAGCAAAAGAGATGACCGTAGGCTTCAGCGGATTGTCAAGCAAAGACTATTCCAAAATTTGGGGGAGATGCAGAGGGAGTGGACTGAGGCTGGAGTCAGTGCTTCAAAAACCACCACGCACTGATGTATCCGGGACATGGGCTACAACTGTCGGATTCCTCAAGTCAAGCCACTCCACTCATTCTCTGAAATAACTGAAGTAAATGCTGATTTTCGACACACTATTCTAATTTCTTGAAATACTGTTTTGGGGGTTTTCTGGAGCTGTAAGCCAAAATTATGAAAAATGAAACAAATAAAGGCTAGAAATATTTCACTTTGTGTGTAATTAATCTATAATCTATGAAAGTCACATGAAGGCAGTCTATAATATTATAAGAATTGACACTATTATTGAATTGTACAATGGCCACTGAACTTAAAATGTTAAATTTCTATAATTAAAAGCATTTTCCCACTGGGGCTCAGTGCAAATGGCCAAAAATACGTCAAGCAACAGTTTCCAAGAGGAAATTGTTTATACAATGGAACATCCTTGTGGTCCCAACGTGCATTTTGTCACATGAGAGTATCAATAGCATTCACATTTTTCTAAACAAAATAGTTTTAGCTACAATTCGTTCCCCCTAATTGCTGTCAGTCCTTATTTTGGGAATAATACAGACCTAAGCAGACACGAAGGGCAAGACTGGAATTGGTGATTCATGTCATGGAATTCCCACCTCAGACCTTCTATGGCAACCCTCATCCCGGTCTTTATTATTCTGAATGGATGTGCAGGGTCCCTGTTCAATGCCAATTTATGAACATGACATGATGACAGCTCATGCATTCGTAACAGAGTCCCCACTTTGGCTTCAAGTTCTGTTCTTTTTCATTCCCGATAGATCCTGATTTATACACTGCTTGGCTTAGTAACAATAAAACCGATTTACTGCAGGATTAAATATTAATAATGGTGTCTGTGAATATTTTAACGGCACTGTTGGTTCTGTAGCAGAGACTCCACTCCTCCGATCTACATGAAAAGATAATGTGTCGCGCGCAAAGACGTGCGCACTTTAATATTAAGCGTCTTTGTTGTGGGAAGTGTTTCAATGCATGAAATATGGACTCGCTTAAGTTGTCCCGATGGGGTGCAAAGCATTGCTTTGGTCGGGTTGGACAGGAAACTCACCTGAACATCTTTCATTATGCATCTTTAATGCGTCTTGTTGAAAATGTTAATTGGCAGCTCTGCTCCGTCAGCCCTTTAAATGAATGTTATCCTGAAAAAGGTGATATTTAAGAAAATGGAGTGTGATGGTCTTAACTAGAGCTAGGTTTTCTTTTAAATAAATGCACATGGCTGCTGGCTTCTATTTCTAATCTATATAATAAGGACGTAATTGTATTACATTCCTATAAAATATTCATTATTTCATTATAGGGGGAGTTTAATCCACGCGTACTGAAGCTGGCCATCTAATTTCCCCTGCCAGGACAGGCAAATACCATGGCATTCTGCTAAGTGACTGTGACAAAAAGTTAAATGTTCTGTCTTAATAAAGCCTTTTGTCTGTGTGTGATGGTGGTAAATGCTATTCTGCCCTGTGATAATAATAATTAGTCAAAGTAAAAAATAAGTGATACATCTTCAGTAATAATTTATTCATTAATAATGAGCTGTTTTACCTTCAAAGAGAATATTTCTTGGCCCAAACTGGAAATGTCACAGAAAATGCAACCATTATCGTCCCATTCATCTGTGTTCAAGTAAATTCACTTTTTGTAATAAAATTTCATGGTGGGTTGTGGATTGAGATGTATAAATACTGTATACAGCAGATATCCAGACATATTTCCAAATATATAAAATACATGTTGACTTTTTTGTACAGAAACAAGGCAAGTGGAAATGTAGCACTGAAATTAGTGAACAACATTAGTAAAAGAGTGAATTTAGTAAACAATAACAATTAGAACTTAAGATAATATGACAAGCGTGTACTTTTGTGCTTCTGTGGACACAAATGAATGCTTGCTATGTCACTCAGAAAATTCTATTGCCTTTAACTCATTCAGAAAATATGCAGTGCTCACCTAACTAAATTACAGATGGGAAATAATTAATTATACACATATTTTAAATCGATCAAACCCATAGTATGAGCCAAAATGTGAGTATGAAGCACTCACTTTAGTTTTTTTTTTTTTTGCACTTCATAAACAGATGCATACTGTATGTCTGTGGAGTGCATACATTGTCATAATCAATGTATGGTATGCAGACTGTAAATAGGAACTATAATTTAGCATTCGTTTAGGCAGTCTTTTTTATTTTACCTATAGTTTTTCATCTTACATCATAATGTATAAATGAGAACTTGAACTGCTGCAATTTGAATAGAGCATGTTCGTACACTGGAAGTTTAGAAGATTTCTGTACCGACAAGAAAAATATACCGAAAGTGTAGAAATGCATTCGGATATTGAGCCGTGATGATTTATTTGAAGATGTTCCTGAGATTAGTGCTGGCGGATGATTCCTAGGATAACAGAATAAGTCCACGTGTCACTGTTCCTGCTGTCTACATTGTTTGAGGAGAGGGATTGTGGGATACAAATTGAGTAATGAGTCAGCCATCATAGTCACCTGAAGAGAATCCCATTTGTGGACCTTTGGGTCCAAATCGTAGCCAAGGTAATTGAACAGAAGCCGGGGAGCATGCGAGAACCCTGCGCTGCTGCGAACACACTTCTGCAAGGGTAGCCGTACACTTCATACAGCAACAGGCCAAGCAGATATTAAGTGTTCATTTAGTGCTGAAGGTGATGCAAAGGACGAGCAGGTAATTTCCCTGCTGTCTGTGATCTGTGATCACGCAATTATATTTCAAAGTATTATTTGTTTACTTTTCATGGAGAGTGTACTTCTATTTGCCGCAACCAGCATTTGTGAGTGCTATGTTATGGTTTAATTGCAGCAATAGAAGAAAGGCAATCAGGTTCAAATCTAATTTTGCATTGAGGAGAATTCAATTATACATTGCAACAGCATTAAACATGCACATAAAAAAGCATGGTGGCAGATTTCCTTGTAAAAGCTAGGTACACTTAAATCACAAACCCTTTAAATGACACACTTTCATTAATTCAAGAAACAACAGGTAGGTATTTATAAACAAAGAAAATACTCTCTTTATGTATTCCGAATATATACTATTATTTTCCTATTGTATTGCTACTGTACTCAAAGTGTGGATTTGAGATGCAGTTATGTTGGATGCTAAGACATGTTGGGCTTATTCTCTGCTAAAGAGGGCGATGTTTTCAGATGGAACACAGTTGACTGACAGCTGAACTGTTTGGTGGAGATAAGACCAAGTGCAACTGGGCAGGTTGCTTTCTAGGGCAGATTTCATAAGAAACATGTGGGTGTGTATTACTAAAGCTGGTTCATATAGCTTATAGGTTGGTTACAGAGATATAAGTCTGTCTCCTTTGTGCACAGTGGAGTTGAACAACTTCTTATATAATTAGCCAGCTAGTGATCTATTTTCATTATATTTAAAATGAAATTTAAAGTAGTCCAGAAGGTTCAATTGAAATTTAAATCAAAGGTCTATTGAATATTTCGGTTAAAAATGGAAATTTGTTTTTGGCTCAAAGACTGCAGATGCAATTCTGTGAAATAGTAAGATAAACATTGCAATAAATAACAATACATGGCTAAACCATGCTAAGAAAGAAAAGTTACTGTAATCCAGGTATAGCTAAATTAACATAGTGGTAACGTAGTGGTGTCTTACTAACATAAATATTCTGAAGAATGATATTTCTCCTCCACGATACCCAAATGTACAGTACCAGTCAAAAGTTTGGACACACCTACTCATAGAAGGTTTTTTCCGTTATGTTTACTGTTTTCCACATTTTGGAATAGTAAAGACATCAAAACTATGAGATAACACAAATTAAATTATGCAAAAACCAGGGTTAAACAAATAAAAAAAAGTCTTATATTTTAGATTCTTCAAAGTAGCTACCCTTTGCCTTGATAACAGCTTTGCACATTCTTGCCATTCTCTCAAACAACTTCTGTGGTAAACAGGTATTCCACAGGTAAAAAGGTGATGCCATCATGACTCTATAAAAGGATATCAAAAGACTCCGGATATCTTATTTCCAGGTACTCTTAGAAGCGATACTATAACCTCTGCATTTGAATGGATCTCTATGGGAATTGGGGGGTGGGACTAGATTTACACTGGAACAGTGTGGAACACATGGTTGGCTAAATGGCTCTAAGTCATCAAGGGTCGGACGTATCAAACAAGCCTTAAACCATCACTCTGCTGCCAGAAATACAGTAGATATGGATGGATAACTTGAAGGGTTTCTTCTCCTGACTTATTTTTCCATAGAGTTCAATAGGAAAATTTGTCAGGAGAAACAACCCTTCAAGTGATCCATCCATATCTACTGCATATCTGGCAGCAGAATGATGGTTTAAGGCGTGTTTGATATGTCAGACCCTTGATGACTTATAGCCATTTAGCCAACCATGTGTTCCACACTGTTCCAGTGTAATTTAAAGCTAAATCTAGTCCCACCCCCCAATTCCCATAGAGATCCATTCAAATGCAGAGGTTATAGTATCGCTTCTAAGAGTACCTGGAAATAAGATATCAGGAGTCTTTTGATATCCTTTTATACAGTCATGATGGCATCACCTTTTTACCTTTGGAATACCTGTTTACCACAGAAGTTGTTTGAGAGAATGGCAAGAATGTGCAAAGCCGTTATCAAGGCAAAGGGTGGCTACTTTGAAGAATGTAAAATATAAGACTTTTTTTTATTTGTTTAACCCTTTTTTGGTTTTTGCATAATTAAATTTGTGTTATCTCATAGTTTTGATGTCTTTACTATTCCAAAATGTGGAAAACAGTAAAAATAACAGAAAAAAACCTTCTATGAGTAGGTGTGTCCAAACGTTTGACTGGTACTGTATATATCTGACTGAAATAGCTAGTTGGATCATCCAGAAAAACTGAAATATTCAGGAAACATTCAAATCCTCTTCTAATTTATTTAGCTGCCTGCACCACCAGTAGTGCTACGGTACGAGAAGTAACATATATTTATTAAATATTTAACAAACTAAGGGGTCGATTTACTAAGATCCCAAATAAGGGGTGTTATTTTGCGGGCACAGCCAAAGTATTTGCACGCGTTATCATTTCACACTTTGCCGGTGATCAACGAAGCGGCATTATATAAATTACTCCAGCCGCAAACAGCCATATTTAAATGAGAGTTTTTGCATGTTTGGAATGGTTATACTGTAAGAAAACGGTGAAAAGACTGGGGTATAGTGTAGGGTATAGGCTACTGTTACACTGAATGAGCCTACACATTCTCACTCCCAACTCGTCAACATATGGATGCTTGGTCAGGACCCCTTGTCGTCACTTTTCAACTCACTGGGTACCCCTATAGCATAATTTTTCTACTCGCAGGGTAGTCCGATAGACTTTTGTGGAAGGTTGATGCTAGATTGGATAGCCCGGAGGGACCTGGGCTGGACCTTGGGACAGTTTGGGCATAAGCCCGAGTTACGTGAACTCCTGTGAGGTTATGTTTAGGGGTTGGGCGGGACCCTGGGACATTTAAAAAAAAATATATATATTTTTTATAATTTTTTTATTTATTATTATAATTTTATTTTTTAATCACAGTGTTAAACAAAATCACATTTCCATTTCATCATGGGTTTTATTTTCATAAATTGTTGACTTGCTTGTTATTCAATGTTTATTATAATAGACATTTTATTGCTTGTTTGATTCAAATACTAGTTACTCTTGTATTCTGTAACACGATTTGCTTCATGATTAAAACATATATTCTTACTGTTCATGACGTAGCCTATGTAGGCTATCCACAAATTCTCTTCTTGTGTATTTTGAGTGTTAGCTAGAATGGGCCAGTTAATTAGCCCCCATTGTTACGCAGTCAGAACGTTCAGTTATGGATATTCCAAACACACCTGTAGGCTACGTGTCTTGTTACAATGACAGCCGCCATCTTATTGATTCTGTCATTTTAATACCCGCTTTCCATTTGCACTAAAATGCACCCGCAAATACCTTTCCCAAACCTCCTTTCGAGCCTAGTAAATCACTTTACACATGCTAAAGTAGGCTGATCTATTTGTATGACCACCTCCCACTATTTTGTGAAATAATGTAGGCATGCTCAATTTTGCCCATTCATTCAGGCTAACCTGCAAAAATTAGAAATCAACGTATCTTTCCATTTTAGCACACGCAATCCTCTTTACATCTGTTAGTTGATCACCTTGGATGATTTTTTTGTGGGTGGTAACATTTTAACACATGTTCTTGTACACGCAAACCTTTAGTAAATCGACCCTTAAGTGATATGCTATATTTAATTAAACCAAGTGAGAAGTGTAGGTGATAATTCCACCAATACACAGATCATAAAGCTTAGCTACTGGATGTACTGAAGTCATTTAGCTCTCTGCTTTCATTTCCTACACCACACCTGTTAGTCATTTCATTGTAGCCAGCTAAGGAGAAGGAATATTATGTACTCATCCGAACTTTAATATGCATCATTCATCCAAA
This sequence comes from Synaphobranchus kaupii, assembly GCA_029718625.1. NCBI lineage: Eukaryota > Metazoa > Chordata > Actinopteri > Anguilliformes > Synaphobranchidae > Synaphobranchus > Synaphobranchus kaupii. The sequence continues at coordinate 16,872,544 of CM056385.1, read as the reverse complement.
GAGGAAGTTTCTCTTGTGCTGTATTGTTCCGTATAATGCGTGTAGTGTAAAGTGCATGTACTGCTTTGAGCTGAGGTCGTTTTTAACGTTATCATTTTAAGGGAACAGACTGTCAGGTTCATCTTTTCACTTCATTATCTTTTCAGCACTCATTTTCTCTCACGGCTCACTTGTCGGAATTAAGTTTCAAGCTTTTAACCACAAGAAAACAGCTGTGATATGAGCAAGCTTCGACAATCCCCAGTTGTCTGCAATACTTTGGAGATGCACTGTAGTCTTCTTAACTTTGTTCTTGAATCTGTTTGCTGTCTCCAGAACGGCAGCACCTGGTACAGCTGGCATTCCAACTTTATTGTCTGAACTAATAGGGAAACAAATTGTTTCATTGCGACATTGCTGCCAGTCTTTTCACCTTTTTCTTACAGTATAACCATTCCAAACATGCAAAATCTCATTATATATGGCTGTTTGCATTTGCATAATGACTCTTAGTTGATCACCTGCAAAGTGTGAAATGATAACGTGTGCAAATACTCGCAAAATAACACCCCATTATTTGGGATGTTAGTAAATTCACCCTGAAGTGTAATATACCAATTATTTTAGCCCTTGGTCTGTTTGTAATGGTCCCTGTGATTGTAGCACAGACAAACATTTTCCTGTGTATAGCTAAATCATCCTATACGAAGGACACAAATTAAACCCCATAACCATTCCTACTATATACGATTTCTTCACTGCATATATTAGATATATATAACAGGTATTATATTTGTCAAGGAATGTGAGAACAGTCAATATAAAAAAGCTCTTTCAGTTGTAAGCACAGGTTTCAAAGCCTTTTAAGATGCAATTGTACACCAGTAGTTAAAGGTGCACTATGCAGGATTTTTTTGCCTTGCTGTGGTCCTGTGTTTACAATCAAAAAAGTCTCCTCCTCCATCCTAAGCCCCGCCCGTTCACCTCTATTGCGGGCAAGAAACACACAGCGAGAGGGAAACACACACTGCACCAAAATGTCAAGTGAAGAGGTGAGGGAATCATATATCAGATATATTGAAAATAACATGCAGCCACATGCAGTGTTCTATATGGATGGTAACAGTAATTAGTGTTATAACGATCTTGACACTATAAGTGCACCTTGTAGGAACATTACTGTAATGGTAGCTGCTCCTGAGTGTAGTTGCAGCTATTATGTGATGTTTCTCCTTGTTCAGTATTTAGCTATTCTGAACATTAATTTAGAACTGGGGTGTAAATATGGAATTGTATGTGGAATAAGTAACATTAGCAGGCCATATCTTGTTTATCATAGCTAGCTAATACCCTTGTAAAGTAAATTACTTTTTAATTAGAACATTATTTATTTTCTCAAATACAACGTAATATTACAGTGTTATATTAATTTGATTCAAAAGCTCCCCGACTTCGGCCATCTAGCTACCTAACATAGCTAGCTGGATAGCTAGAGGTATCGTTACTTATAGGTCCACCAGAAAACATGCGGAATCGACGTCAGTTTTCACCCCCATGCTAAACTTCATCTGTCGCCATGGACGAAAAACAAATCCTAGGTTGTCTCTGCTTCATGAACGTGGCCTGTCGGCTTGTTGTTCGGCTTAGCTGTACCTCCGCTTCTACACCTCTAGCTGGCAAAAAAAGCTCAGCTGAAAGTAACCGGATCCCACCCCACAGGCTCTGTAGCCACATCCACCCCTCCCCACACAGAAAAGAGCAGAACACATCTTAGAATAAGAAATACATGCAGAGGAGCAAGGTTTCGGCTTTTTTCCGCCCCACAGAGATAGTGGGATACTGCCAGTGTAAGTAAGTACATTTTATTTATGAAGCACATTTAAAAACAAAGACTGTTGACTAGAGTGCTGTACAAAAACATACAGTGCATCATAGATATGACTGAGCATGGTTATTTTATCATATTTTCAATGTAGAAATCCTGCATAGTGCACCTTTAATATGTAGCCACTACTACCTAAGCTATCATGTAAAGGTTTCTCAACAATGTCAACAATGGCCCTTCTTGTTGTCCAGGGAAGATTTATTACATCTCTACCATCCAAATAATACCGTGACAAACCGTATGTATCTGAGAAACCTCAGAGGCCTTGAACCCAAGTTCATGGCAGACACCTATGAACCTCTTTATGAATACAAAACACCTGCATGCCTACATGCCCTCTTTTTACATAATGTATGCCCACCTCACCCGCGTGCATTTCTGCAAGCTTTGTAAGTTTTCACCTGGCCACTACAAGTTTTACAAATTGACCTTCCTTTGAATTATGAAAATTTAGGCCAGCAGGTGCACCTGCACTTGAAGGTTTATTCCTCTCATCTTGCTTCTTTGAGAACGGAAGGCCTTCGAAGGTAACATGTTTGAACTGACGTGACCGCCAAACCAATTTGTGTAAATTTAACACTATCTATTGTTGATATGGTGTGCTACATTCTCGTGGTTTGTTTCTAGTATGAAAATTACGGCCACTGACATCTGTACACCTGTTCACCCTGCCCCTGTTTTTTATAACGTAACAGCTTGGTGAGTACATTTCAAGTATATTAAACCTGACAGCTGATCCGGAGTACCCCAGTGATCTTTCAGCCCCTATCCCTTCATGGAACAACACTTAATAAGAATGCCTTGAACAAGGCTTCCAGATTATAGGTCGAACACTTGAGCTAAAAGTTCAAAATGACTATACAACATGAAAATCCTAAAACCCATATTGATTTATGAATATATCCACTCCATAAAAATAACAAAAACACTTTTCAAATTGAATTTAGAGGTTTCTCTTAACTCGTGAGATCATGATCTCAGCTTTGCCCCCTTGGGTGCTTACGCGCCAAAATACTGAACACAGTTTAATACATTTTGCTGTATCGACTCTTAAAAGCCAGTTAAGTGCCTTTGTGGGTATATTGATGGTTTTTGAATGAAATTAATTGGCAATATTACCTAACTCAAGGTTAACACTATCTTAATGCCTTACTAGAAATCTATATAGAATCTGTGTGTGCGTGCATGTTGGGTAAATTAAACAAAAGCAATTGTGTGACTTAGTGAAGGTTGTGCAGTGTCCATGGTTTAGGCTGTGGCTGAAGGTATCTGTGTATATGGCAGGGGGCAGGAGAGGGTGATGTACAAACTATTCATTACAATACACAGTCAGCAACAAAAATGCTGATCATTTTATATTTTTAAGAGATACTGCTTTATTTGACTTGAATGTTTTTTTCTTTCTTTTTATAACCAGTTGTAATTCAATAGCACCTATCCATGCAGAAATTGAATTTAAAAACAGATACGATCCATAATATAAATATCATCTTCCTTTATGAAACTCAAGCAACCAACCTGAAGCCTGCAAGCTTAGTGCATGTGTAAAGATAATGTATTTTTTTATATAAAAAAAATTTAAATTACTGAAATATGTCCAATATTAATCTGTACCATACTACAGTGTCATAACAAAATTTGCACAATGCAGGCTGAGCTAAAGACTTCATTCAGCTAGCCTAAGCTATCTCTTACAGAGTGAATCGAAATGCAGTTGCATTCCTGAAAATTAAGAGAGCGGACACATGCCGATGCATTAAAAAAAATCTAAGCGAGACATCGTGAGCATGCTACGGTTTGGCAGTATCCAGATCTTTCTCCTTTAAAATCATTATTAAGAAAGGCACGCTTTTAGTCAAAGCGACAAGAAGTGCATTTAACATGGTAAGTGAACGCCATTACTGCTCGGGAAAGGCAAAGATACAATCAAGAAAATGCCACAGTTTACGCGCATGCCTGAAGACTTGACATATAAGCAATGCTGGTGTTTGCATTTCTGTCAGGTTTAGCGCCGCTGCTACGCTGTAAAAAGTATCAGGAGTCTCTTTTCTTGGAGGTATTCGGTGTTTAACGCGAGTGGTGTGAATCGCCTGGAGGATGTGGCGGCAGAGGGATTCCTGCAGTGTATTCCTGTGGCAGGGCTGGCACAATATTAACCTCTACCTTCCTCGGTATAATGTTTTTTCTTTTGATGTTTAAAAGTTAAAAAGTTTTTTGGAAATACATCATAAGTAGTGCATGCGATCCTGACTTTCCCAGATTAATTAGTTGTGGGATTGATTGTCGGCGGGGGGTTGGTAAGCTGCGGGGGAACGGCTCGCATATTTCATGAGGAGATGTGAGGACAACCGGGGGTTCAGCGCAGGAAATAGGCAGCTAGAAAGATTTCGGCATGTGCCCCCCTGTTGAGTTGAAACCGGGGGATGGATTTACAGGAGAGCTTACACTGTACCCACTGTCAGGACCCAGCATCGCTGTCAAACAGACCGCGTTGGGCGTGTTCACCTGGGCTTCACCCACAATAAAAAAAGTAAAACACTATGGATGTATGAGCAAAGAAAATCCCCACTTCATGTACTGGCACGTAAAATTACATTTTTAAAATGTGAGCATTTCTCTGAAATATTATCTGCTGATAATAAACTGTAAGGTGGATTCCTATTGCCATTGATGTCAAACTCTGGTTTGAGATGGAGTTACGGTGCCTGCTGAGAAATGTTGGGTTTATGGACTATTTAACTTTTACTGTAACATGTTACATCGGCTTATAATAAAGCATGTACTGTACGGTGAATATTCCCATTGCCACTGAAGTCAAACTCGGCCGGAGATGGAGACGGAGACTCGAGACGGAGTTAAGGTGCCTGCTGAGAAATGTTGCTGATGTAATGTTTCCAGTAAGCTCACCAGTTTACAAACTCTGGTTTAAAGCAGTCGGAGGAAGGTAGGAGAAAAAAGCACAAAGAGGCGTCTCTAGCAGTGTGAAAAAGTCGGCAGACCTGATGAATGTTATTTGTCTTGGAAGGCGTCGGTATCTGAACAGCTTTCTCATTCACGGGCAGGTTTCCCCAGAGAAGTCAGTCAGTGTGGCACGTTATATTTATAGCTTTGACGGCGGTGGGGGGGGGGGGGGGTGTGTGCCTCGTGTGCGTATGCCGCGAGCGCCGCAATATTGAGATGTGCCGCAGTTCCTGGTGAAATTCAAGCTGTCTGAACAGAGTTCTGTTCTCTGTGGTAACCCCCAACCCCCACCCCCCACCCCCCCACGCGCCCAGAACTTTGCCTGATGTTGAAGGACACAGTCGCGCTGCGGTTTTAATGAAAATATAATTTGCTCCGTGGTGCTCAGTGACACTCCCACCGTTCTGGACGCCACTACGGCCTCCCTGCCGTTTTTTTTCCTTTTACACGGCGCTGCTTCCCTAAGTGCAGAGGCTCGCTTGTGAGGGCAGGTGAAGAGGCCGCGCCCAGGGAGCCCAAATGTCAAATTTTCAGAGGGCAAAGAGGAGGAGAGATGTTGCCGAGGAGGGAAAATCTGCTCCTGGACGCAGCAGGCTACGCCGCGCGCGGTGTGCGTGTTGGGGAACCACGCGGAGGGTTGCCGTAAGTGATCCCCGGGAACATTTTACATTATGACCTAAGGGGCAGCTAATGATAAAGAAATGCGTTCACATGAAGCACTTTACATAGAAGGGAGGAGGGGACCCATCCTATCAGCCACCCAAGGGTAACATTCCCGGGGATGATGCACAACAGTCCAGCATGCTGTAATATTGGGGCTCATACCCATAACCAGCCCTCTCTGTGCAGTACTATGGGATCTTCAAATAGCCAGAGGTCGTAAGTATTTAGGTGCCCATTTGGCATGTTCAGTTATTTTCATGTAAGGAAGCACATGTCCTTGCCCGAGTGTGTAGATTGTACAGACTGGATTATTCTACATCTTTGTCATTTCCTTTGATTGTATGGTACATACAAGTGCATAGAGTAATTCAGCTCAGTACTGCTGGTAACATTTGAATTCCTCGGTGCTTTAGTACTGTCCCTTTCTTTGCAATCGATTTGTCCTTTTGATCATATTTGTTCTCTGTGTGCTTGTGGGGCACTTGAGATGATAGGTTTATCATGAAGTGTGCCTGTAGCTACGTATATCTGGGCAGAAGAACCCAGACTATGCAACCATTGGAGCGGGTTTATTTCCTCAGCGCGTCTGGGCCTAGCGCATAAGGACTCGCGTTACTCGCGCTCAGCAGACGGAGGGAGGAACGTGGGGCAGGTTGAGGGGCAACACCCCCGCCCCCCACCTCACCAGTCCTGGGGGGGCAGAGCCTCCTTTAAACCTATCCCCATGTTCCTTCTCCTCTCTTCTCTTCTACAACAGAAAGAAAGTAACTTCACAGCACATTCTACCCTATTTTATTTATTTATTTATTTTGGGGGGGGGGGTGCTTAAAACCCTCTGTGAGCAGTAAAAGATATTGCCAGCCCAGGAAATAGAAAAGCTTTTATTGAAGTCTTAAATGTGCAAAGATACAATAAAACCATGTTGAAAAATTAGTGGTCAGCAAAACTGCGGCTATATCCACACCAAAATTTCAAAAAGACCTGGATACAAATGTATGAACATGTTTTAATTTCTTTTCTATTTTACAGTCATTAGATTTGTCTCCATTTCATTAATAGTCATTAAAATTGATTAATATAGTTAATATAATATTGTTTGCAAAAACAAGCCAAACAGCCGTATATTGAATAGCTCAATGAAGCTACCTACTTTGCAGTAGATTTAAGCTCTCAGCTTTTGACTGCAACCTTTTTTTAATGCATCTCTTTGTAACCTCTTACCATTTTTTTCTGTCATGTTTGTGTTGATACGTTACTTACATTGTTCTATGTCTCGGTTAACTTCAGTTTCCTGCTGTTTAGTTTTATTATCTCCAATCCAGTGGTTTATTATTGACATGATTATTATTATTATTATTATTATTATTATTATTATTATTATTAATAAACAAGCAGGCTGTAGGAGGTAGCGACACTGCTTTAAGAAACTGTGCCTCAGATTTCACATTGCCACTGACCTTTTGTGGTTGTAAGTAGGATGTATCAAATAGAAAAGTGACTGGGGCTGACAGTACCCAACCCAGGATATCGTTACTCATCCCCACATTTGACAGGAGATACACCTGGAAAGCAGGCAAGTTGAGGGTGTGCAGCTATTCGTTTTATCTAGAAAAGTTTATCCTGTTTATCCACAAAATATCAAAGTCTTGTCACTTCAGCTCATCCTCCTCCCCAGCTTGCAGGATCTAATTGACATATCAATAGTTCTTACTAGAAAATAAACAAACACTTTACCTCCCAAGCTCCATAATGGATCACACTAAAATCAACAGTATTCAGTCTTGGCTTGTGTTTTTATCGCTCCAAAACAGAAATGACAAAAGCACTAGCGTCAGGATCTCCTTGTCGTAAACAAGCGACGAGCGGCTCAAAAAACATTTACAGACTAGCCTGATATACCTAGCCTGATATACGTGATGTGTGGGCCAGCTTCTGAAGGTGTTCCAAGGTCAGGACTGCTTGAGCGTGTATGTGTAAACCCTGCTTGAGCGGTATGTGTAACTCTGCTTGAGTGGTATGTGTAACTCCATATTCTGTATGTACACCGCAGTGTTGATTAGCATTATGGTGCGCATGCAGTTGAGCCTGTGGAAGCCTGGGCTGAAGGCTGAGAAACAACAGGAAGACACGGAAAAACTAAGCTCAATGAGTAATGGCTGGATACATATTTGTTTTAGCTCCTTTCTTTGGCTAACATCGCTCTTATAAAACCCACCTGAGGCGCCGCTTTGATTTTCGAGGTGCAGCAATTTCAAAAGTTTGTGTTGGTGTTTCCTGCCGCTGGAAGTGACAGCGCTCTACATATTTAACATATACACCTGGATGAAAAGATTTTCCACATGCACCCTTCCACCATCAGATGAACAGATGCACACACAGTGGGAAAGCTGTTCTATATTGTTCATTATTATGAACCAGGCATAAACCATATGTCAATGAAACATTTGAATCGTTTTATTTTAATGAAAGTTTCTCAAGCAGTCAGTAGGGGGCAGTTGGTTGTTGCGTTCTGAAGCTATCCAAAAAGGACAGGTAAGCCATTTGTGATAATCAGTGAAGCCTGGAAACATAATGGGTGATCCCTGAGAAGTGTCTACTGTGAACAGATAATACATGACATGTTCATAAAATGTTTACTAGCCACACTATGCTGATTGGAACTCTCCTATGCAGATGTGAGGGCCCAAGCCGTGGAACTGAAATTAGTGAACATCATAGCATCGTGTACCTTGTGCTTGTAATTTATTTGAAGTTTAAATTTAATTTCTGAATCAGCTCTGCAGGTACAGGAAAACACATTATAATTGAATAATAAATATTTGGTTGCAACATTCTTCATTTAGACTGTGTATGTGTGTGTGTGTGTGTGTGTGTGTGTTGTGTGTGTGTGTGTGTGTGTGTGTGTGTGTGTGTGTGTGTGTGTGTGTGTGTGTGTGTGTGTGTGTGTGTGTGTGTGTGTGTGTGTGTGTGTGTGGTGTGTGTGTGTGTGTGTGGTGTGTGTGTGTGTGTGTGTGTGTGACCGACCCCTGCTTCATCTGCCTCATCTTCCTTACTGCCGTCTCCGACAAACACAGTTTGTAATTGGCGACCTAAATGTTGCCAGTGGTTTTAAGGATTTTTAATGTGTATTATTTTCCTGGTGCAAGAGTGGATGTCATAAAACATCAAGTTCCCACCATCATTAAAAAAAACACTTTGCTTAAAGCTGTATTCATTCATGTGGTCACAAATGATTTAAGAATGACAAAAGATAAAAAAATGATTTTAGTTCATTATATGACTGAAACCCATCTGCAAGCTTGTGATCTCAGGTCCGCTTCCGTGGCAGTGAGAAATTCAGCCGGCTCAGTGCCCTAAATGTCTGGCTGAAAAAACAGGTGCGCTTGTTTCAGTATTTAACTAATGCTATTTCTGAACATTAATTTAGACCTGGGATGTAAAGATGGAATCGTGTGTGGAATAAGTAACATTCAATAGCTTGTCTATAATAGCCAGCTATACCCTCGTTAAAGTAAATAATTTTTCATGAAGATATTTGTATACAAATACAACATAATATTTCATCGTTATAAATTAATACAAAAAGGTACCAGACTTTGGCTATCTAGCTACCTAGCTGAATAGCTAGAGGTAAAGTTACTTATGGCAGCTCCGCATCACTTTTCAAAACCCTTGCAAAATTTCAGCTGTCGCCATTGAGGAAAAGCAAATCCTAGGTTGACTTTGCTTCTTCAGCGCACCCTCTCAGCTTGTCATTTGGCTGTAGGATAATTGTGCTTCTTCGCCTCTGCTATTGCAGTAGCCAGCTGGCTATAAACGCTCAGCTGAAACCTGATCCCACCCCACAGGCTCTATAGCCACACCCACCCCTCCCCACATAAAAAAGAGTACTATTACCCAGTAAG
>CM056385.1:16655834-16862651 GCA_029718625.1 Synaphobranchus kaupii | reverse complement strand
GTCTTCCAGGGGCGAGTTTGGGCACCCCTGGTTTACAAAATACCTATAGGCTATTTTGTCTTTATTCATTACAGTTTTTCTCAATTGCTTACACACATTTTTTGAAAGCATACCTCATTTTCTCAAAACTCTAAACACAAATCCAAAAACCACACACACAAAATGCAAAACCCTACATATCTCCTGCAAAATGCTACTTTGCCTTCAAACAATGTTATGTCTCCTCAAAATGGTAGTTTGTGTTCAAATGACACACACAGACCATCATATGAGTAGACATTTCTAAGAACCATTGAACACTGATGTGCTGAATGGAAAAACACTACTATGAATGGGAAAACACCAGTATGAAGGCCTTATCAGGAGCATTATGCCTTTTCATGTTCAGTGTTACTGTACGCTTACTCTGTAAAATATTACTGTATAATGTTTTTACTCAAATATAAAACAATACACAAATATACAGTAACAACAAAAATATTTCTTTATTTTTTCCAAAAGTGCTGTAGCCTATACATCACAGCAAACACAACTGGATGTGTAAATGATTTGCACAGAACAAACAATAGAAAATAGGCCAGTACAGTCAACAAAAAAGAAAGAAAAATGTAAATTAAAAAAGGACAAAAAAACTAGGCTGCATCCTGTCTTCGGTTCCTGTCTGGCCACAGGACCTCATCGACATCACAGGCTATGTTCTCTCTGGCCAAGCAGCGGGGGGAAGTATCGCCTAGTATGGCGAATCCAGCCCTGAAATGCCTCAGGAGCTATATCGCCACATGCCTCCTCCTCGTCCTCCTCTTCCTCCTCCTCGTCCTCCTCTTCCTCCTCCTCGTCCTCCTCTTACTCTCACTCCTCTGCCTCTCTGATCACCTCTCACTTCAATGTTGCCATCCATTGTTCTCCAAACCAGGAGCTCACCTGTGGCCCCTTATATTGCTCAAGCTTTGATTGGAAATTGCACAACGGCCTTGGAAATGGAAGTTTTGCCATTTGAATGGCAGTGTGTTCTGTCTGAACACAAGGAGATTTGGCATTGATGAAGAGTGTGCAAAATAGAGAGTATTGTGTGTAGTGTTTTGAAGAAAGTGTGGTTTAGAATTGAAATCTGGGTCTAAAGCAGATAATTGTGTGTAGTGTTTTGAAGAAAGTGTGGTTTAGAATTGAAAATCTGGGTCTACAGCAGGAAATGTGTTTATAGTTCAGCAGAATTGGTTTAGGGAGTTGGCACATGAGTTACAGGTTGTGGTCATTGTGTCATAAGTTCCAGTTTTTGTGTGTAAACAATTGAGAAAAACTGTAATACTGCACTATTCTTGTGTTTACGGTTAGAACCCATTAATGTTGCATGTGTTGCACTTATTTAGTAGACATAGACTTAGGCCTGTCTTTTCACTTTGTCCTTGAGCTGCGTAAACTAGGAAAACAGACAATTTAGTCATATTCTAAATCCTGAGGATCAGCCAGAGCAATCCAGTACTTGTCTTTACATCCACATGTGGCTCCACCATATCAATGCATCAGATAAACACAGATTTATTTTTTCGGAACCACGGAAACCAATGAAAACGCAGCGCTATAGCGTCCGGGATTTCTGCCGCGTCATCACTGGAAGTAGCAGTCGATACTCAGACGTAAGATCACAAGAATGTGATTAGAATGTTCTTAACTGAACATTCGGATGCTGATGTAACAATCACTGCTGGTAATTGAAAGCAATGTTTTGTAACATTGACTTAGAATTTTGAAGGAAAAAAGCCCTACTCTTTAATGGGTTAAACAGCACCAAAACCCTACAGGTATACTATGGGGTGCTTGTTTTTCATCCCCTCATAAGGTGACATTCCTTGCTGATGCAGACTCTAACCTTCCTTGCTACGTGCTTCACCCAGCCCATCTATTTGTGGGGAAGATAATGCAGTGAGCACTCCATAAAAATGCTAATCTTTTCAACCCGTTTAATTCAGCACTGTACACAAGTGCTCTTAAATCCTGTTGAAGCTAACCCCATCAGAATATATATATATATACAGTATATATATATATATATATATATATATATATATATATATATAAAAACAGTATTATATATATACATACATACATACACACACACACACCACAGATGGGTGACAAATTAAAGGAAAAACACCAACATTGAAGGGGTCCGATGGCTCTGTTATGCTGTGGGGGGACATTTTCCTGGCATGGTTTGGGTCCACTTGTCCCCTTAGAGGGAAGGGTTGCTGCAAATAAATACAAAATTATTCTGAGTGATCACCTTTATCCTATGATTAAACATTTCTATCCTGGTGGGAGTGTTCTCTTTCAGGATGACAATGCCCCCATCCACAGGGCACGAGGGGTCACTGAACGGTTTGACGAGTATGACAATGATGTGAATCATATGCTATGGCCTTCACAGTCACTAGATCTCAACCCAATTGAACACCTACGGGAGATTTTGGACCGATGTGTTAGACAGTGCCACCATCAATCATCAAAACACTAAATGAGGGAATATCTTTTGGAATAATGGTGTTCCATCCCTCCAGTAGAGTTACAGAGACTAGAATTTATGTTAGACTAGAGGTACAATCTATGCCAACATGCATCAAAGCTGTTATGGCGGCCTTTCTAAGACACTTTATGTTGGTTTTTCCTTTAATTTGTCACCCGTCTGTATACTGTGTTATATGATTGATTTGGCTCTGTGCCCTTTCAAGGCACCATAATGTTTGGGACAATGTTATGAATTCACTAGTTATCTAAATGAAAGTAGTCATGTTTAGTACTTTGTTGCATATCCTTTGCATGTAATGACTGCTTGAAGTCTGTGACCCATAGTAATCACCAGGTGCTGAGTATCTTCTCTGGTGATGCTCTGCCAGGCCTGTGCTGCAGCCATCTTCAGCTCCTGCTTGTTTCGGTGGCTAGTTGCCCTTAGTTTTTTCTTCAGCATAAAAAAAACACATGTTTCAGTTGGATTCAGATGGAGAGGCTGACTTGGCCAGTCAAGAATTTTTCAGTTTTTGGATTTAAAAAAACTCTTTAAAAACTTTGTTTAGCAGTATGTTTGGGATGATTATCTTGCTGTCTTGCTGAAGTGCCGTCCAATGAGTTTGGAGGTATTTTCTTGAACTTGGCCAGATATATTTCTATACACTTTAGAATTCATTCTACTGCTGCTACCAGCAGTTACATCATCAATGAAGACAATTGAGCCAGTTTCTGTGGCAGCCATCATTGCCCAAACCATAACATGTTCCGTGTTTCACAGATGAGGTGGTGTGCTTTGGATCTTTGGCAGTCCCTAGCCTCCACACTTTGCTCTTGCCATTATTCTGATATAAGTGAGTCTTGGGGTGTTTCTCAATGTCTGTACTTGTCTGTACTTGCTGACTTGTGAAACTTGTGTGATGTAATATTTAACGGCCAAGTTCTGTTCAGTCAATGTGAACAGTAAAAAGAAATGTGTTACATAGTTTTTATTTATTTTTTACAAAAACATAAATATAACATCATATTTGGCTACTAGCCAACATTAACATTAACTACTATATAACATTAACATTGGCTACTAGCACTTTGTATATAGGCACTTTGTATAGATTGCATTGGAATGTTGCTGTAGCTAGAGAGCCAAGTTTGGGTCACAAACCAATTTGTGCACCGCTGCTTCAGAGAACACTGTTTGTAGCCTGTTTGAGATGCAATGCATGCTTGTGATGTTTGGGCTGTGGTTTCGCTACCACTACAAACCATAAACTGTAGAAAGTAGCTAAAAACCAGACAGTAACTTTTCCTGACAGTCTCCCCATGCCTGGTGTTTAAGCTTCTCCCCGTGTCGTCTGCCATCGCTTTGCACAATGAATGATGGGATACCCAAGTCCGCGTTCTCGTTTGGCGAGTTTGCATCCGATGCGTCCTAGACATTTGGGGCGGATCAAGTACATTTCCGGGATCTTTGTGCATCCTCGCTTCTTTGCGTTCTTGGCTTTTGTAACAGAACTTGGCCCGTTAAATATTACATCACCCTATTCACAAGAACGTGTTTTTGCAAGTGCCCTTTTGCTGGGACAGTTGACGACTCCCTGTGTCACAAGAATGCAAGTCCATACTTGTGCGGACTTGGTATTGTGAAAACACCCTTGGTCTCATCTGTCTGTAAGACCCTTTTCCAGAACTTTTCCAGAAAGGTTCTTTTAGGTACTTCTTAGAAAACTGTAACCTGGCCATCCTGTTTTGGCGGCTAACTACTGCTTTGCATCTTGCGGTGTAACCTCAGAGTTCTGTTCGTGAAGTCTTCTGTGTCACTAACACATCCATGCCTGCCACCTGAAGAGTATCTCTGATCTGTCAGACAGGTGTTTGGGTTTTTTTTTTTCATTTTGGTGAGAATTCTTCAGTCAACCTACTGTAGAGGTCTTCCATGGCCTACCAGGCCCTTTGCCATTACTGAGCTCTCCAGTGCTCTCTTCCTTCTTAATGATATTCCAAACAGTTGATTTTAGTAAGTCTTAAGGTTTTAGTAACCCTATGTCTCTGACTGTTTTCTTCTTATTGCTCAGCTTCATAATGGCTTTCCTTGGCACAACTCTGGTCCTCTGTTGACAAACGCCAATAACAGACTCCAAAGGCATTTAAAAGCCTAGAATCAAGACTAGATACTGAAACTCTCTTATACCTGCAGTAAGGAAGCAATCAAACACATCTGACTAATCAGAAACACCTGTGAAGCCATTTGTCCCAAAGTCACAAAGTACTAAGCATGACTACTTTCAGTTACTTAACATTAATATGTCCCAAACATTATGGTGCCCTGGAACGCGGAGGCTATTTTTAAAAACTGCAGTAATTTCTACATGGTGAAACCAAGATTGTGGAGTACTACAGAGCCAAAAATATGTCTTTGTCCCAAACATTAAGCAGGGCACTGTGTCCGTGTATGCAAAAGCACCCCTGGTCAAATTGCATGGCTTGTTGAGCGAAAAGTGAAAAGAAGTAAAGTTAAAACAACCTCTGCAGGGTACAGACTTAAACATGACATATCTATGCTCATTTTAATGCACTTTCACTACTTCTTTGTTGAATTTAACAGTTTGAAAAAAAGTTTTTATTTTTTCTCCATTTGAATGGATCATTCTGTCTTAGAAAAACGGCTGACATCCCAGCTAACGGCACCAGCTTTTGCTCGCTGCGTGACGCCATTAAGTGCCATCGAGAAGTGAGGGCTATATTTTTGTACGTGTGTTTCGCGCGAGGCATATGCGTTTGTTTGTTATTCCTTTCCCCGCATCCATAGGCTGTCACAACATCTCAAACTTTGCATGGAGCACAAAGCCAGAGGGGCCTTTTTTTGTGTTTGTTTCTTGGTTTAACTATGATCAAGTTGGGCCAGCTTTGAACCAGCAGGGCTGGGGATGGAGCAGAGACGACAGAACCCTCTCCTTCAGCGGCCTCGCTTCGCTCCAGTTTCCCCTCGCTTTAGACTGGCGGAAGGAGGGAAGGAGGAAAAGAGGGGATGACTCACCCAGCCACGGTAATGGAGCTAATGCTCTAACAGATTCGGACAGCTGCGGTGCCGCGGCGCAGTAAAGCAACTCTTATTCAAACTTTATGACGTGGGAGACCGCTGTCTCCCTCCCAGCGTATAAATTATGTGTCGTTTGACGGTGCACTTATTTTAACCCTGATTTCCTCTGAATTATTAATGATCAACAGGGTCAGAATTTGCTTTTAGTGCTCCCCTGTGACAGGCCTCGGAGCTAAGCGCTGCATCGGCTCTCATAATATCACTGCTCAGCTGTTGCTAAATAGCTTTCATCCAAGGAATGTGTTTTTGTGCATGCGTGCGTGCGTCCATGCTTGCGTTCGCACGTACTTCTGCTCTCTCGTTTGCGCACTAACATTTCTACTGTTTGTTGCTCTATCGCCCTGCTACCTTTTCCCATTTAAAAGCAAATAATAGAATCAGGCAATTTCATACATGGTCAATTTTTTTTATTTTTTTTTTATTTGCAATGTTGTCGTCTGGTCAATGTTTTGGTGTGACGAAAGGAATTGTGACAAACGTTCTGCTGTGACTGTCAAGACAACTACTTAGTGGACTTTTAACTATAATTACAGTTTATGAAGCTGCCATTGAACTGACCAGTACACCCCCCGCCCCGCCACATACAACAACCACAGTCCTAGGCAAATGGCTTCAATACAACAGCTGAGACTAATTGGCAGCTGGAAAATGTGTTTGCGTAAAAGCAGATCAAACCAATGCTCTTTCAGATTTTTTGTTCTATACAGTAATTATGTCAAGAAGAGCTCAATCACTTCAGCTGTTCCTCTGACAATGCACGTGACTGGAGAAATCAGAAAATTGATTGCTGTTCCCATTCCTTCGCACCGATTCGCAGTGTGCCTCTGTGTATTTATCTGGAGCAGAATGTCAGAGCCACGGTGCAGCAATGCGTACAGAAGCACTCATCGATCCTCTGGTGTGAAAGCATTACCCGGGCTCATGCTCTTAAAAACGAGCTCTGTTGAATGTCACGGAAAATTCTTTACTTGTTTATCGAAACCAAGCGGCTTTGTAATTGCTGGTTGCGTTGTGCTCATTTGTTAATTAAATAAATAAACAATGAAAAAGAGGCACACGTTCCCTGCTGGACAACCTGGTTGGTTTGCCTGTTTTTAATGCTGGTGTGGGTGGTTTGGATGGAGCCACTGCATTTTGAGTCCTTTACCAGCCATTATTTTCTCATGGTGGTCCTTCATAGTTTATTCATACAGATATCTATTATGTATTGTGATCTGATTGAGAGTGAATGTGCTCTCAGTTTTGTCCTCTTCACAAACTTTTCTTTAAGGTTTGGCTCCACTTAAAATGCCAGAACCACAGAGCTATAAACCTTTCCCTGGCTAAATATACTGTATCAGTTGGACCATGTTTTTTTGTTAAACTTTAAAACATATTTGAATATATCCAAATAGTATATATATATATATAATATATATATATATATATATATATATATATTAATCCAGTTATGATTGTATTACTTCTTAAATTAACATATCTCTATAGAATTTTTTTCATTATTTTCATTCTTCTTTATACTGAAAATATGCTTGTGCTTATAAAAAAAAAAAACAATAGATATTTTCATATTAATGATCTTCCCTTGTCTTGTATTCATATTGTTTTGTGTCTGTGTGTGTGTGTGTGTGTGTGTGTGTGTGTGTGTGTGTGTGTGTGTGTGTGGTGTGTGTTGTGTGTGTGTGTGTGTGTGTGTGTGTGTGTGTGTGCGTGCGTGTGCTGCGTAACACATGCCCCTAGAGCTTATTACTCCCACTGTCAAATCAAACTGTTATCTAAATAATACTGGCAATTACTTTATAGACATGTCAGCCAAGCAGCTAAATGGCAGTGTCATTTTTGGTTAAGCTGCTTTATTATATAGGGAGCTCCGGTTCCCTGTCCACCCTGTCCCCAGAAGTGCTCCACCTGACCCAGCCGAACCCACACGCTATACTTATCTATGAACTCTGAGTGGATGTCCCTCGGTTTCCTGACCAACTCCTCTTCCATTACCCAACGTGTACTGGTGCCATAGCAACAACAGCCCATTGTCAATAGGGTCCTGATTGAATCAAGGATGAAAGGAGCATGATGGGAAGGATGGCAGGGCACTGAGAAATCAGACACCGTCTGGACAGAGTCTCGTTGGAGGGACGGCTTCCTGTCGAACATGGATGTGCAACTGTGTTTGTTTCGATGTTATAACTTTTGTAATTCTTATTTGCTCTCCCTCTCTAACTTTTCCTAAATTAATCAGAGAAATTCTAGGGGGAAAAAAGAGGCATTTGCAGATGATGTCAGTAAAAGTCTTGACTGTCCATTGGACGCTAAAACGTAGCTAAGGTCGTGAAGTATGAATTAAGACTTTAAAAGACTTAGGCTGCATGAACTACAGGAGCGAATGGCTCTAAGTGTCTGTTAGATTAGCGCAGCACTGTAGTGGCTTAGGAATTGGCCTTGTAACCGGAAGGTTGCAGGTTCAATTCCCACTGCTGTTGTATTCTTGAGCAGGGTACTAAGGGCTGGAATCAGAGATGGCCGCAGGTGTTTATCTCAAAATGTGGGTGGTACAGGGCATGATATTCGAATGACCTGTTTCTTGTACCTGCCCCCCCCCCCCCTGGGTTGCGAGGTATCTACGAAAAAAATGTTTGTGGGATTATGCGTTTTCAACGTGTTAGTGACAGTGCCTTTAATAACCACATTTGCCTTTAGGAGAATCCTGTCTTTGCCTTTTTTTTTTATTTCTCCTGACTCATTTTCCTATAAAACTCTATGGGGGAAAAAAGTCAGGAGAAGAAACCCTTAAAGTAATCCATCCACATCTACTCCATATGTGGCCGCAGAGTGATGGTTTGGGGCTCGTTTGATACCTTAGACCCTTGATGACTTACTGCCATTTAGCCAGTCATGTGTTCCATACTGTACCAGCGTAATTTACATCTGAATCTAGTCTCACCCCCCAATTCCCATAGAGATCCATTCAAATGCAGAGAGGTTATAGTATCGCTTGTAACAGTACCTGAAAATAAGACATCGAGAGTCTTTTGATGTTGATGGGTCACAGACTTCAGGAAGTAACAGCATGCAAAGGATATGCGACCAAATATTAAATATGATACTTTAAAAATACATTAAAGCAAAGGGGGTGAATACAAAACTTTTCAGTTTTTAATTTTTTTATAATTTTTTAAAGCAAGTTTTTTTTTCATTTCACTTCACCTATTTGGACTATTTTGTGTAAGGCCATTACATAAAATCCAAATAAAAATCAATTTAAATTACAGGTTGTAATGCAACAAAATAGGAAAAATGCCAAGGGGGGTGAATACGTTCGCAAGGCACTGTACCAGATGGTCAATCATAGCTTACTTTTACATATTTTTTCTTTTTATGACAGCTCTCTGATAATTGCAAGTTAGCTATGCAAAGGAAAATATGACCAATGTTATGTTCAAATAACATGCACTCATTCTAATATCCATTAATGCGAAAGATGCTGTATTTTTCATAATAATCTATTGGCGGCGCTAGACATAAACTACCTTTTTTTCCGAACAAAGTTGCGCGGAAATAAATTATTAAGTGAAAACTCCGAATACACGTATCTTGAACGACTTGCCGATACGCCTCATTTTCATCAAATCTCCACCCCGCACGCATAATGCCGCGTATCTACTGTAGAGACGCTTAAAACAGCGGATAAGTCAAATGTCTGAATCACAAATAGCTAAAGCTATGCAGAATTTCGTGAGTAAGTCCCATTTGCGCGTGCTTATCTCAACTCTGAATCTGGCCCCTGGTCTGCATTGCTTTGTGTCGCTCTGGATAAGAGTGTCTGCTAAACATCAAAAAAATATTTGTGCTCACTTAAGGCCCTGACCCCCTGCCGGAGCTGATCAAAGCGAAAGTTGGGAAAAGGGTTATAAATATTGAATGACCCACACAGCAGGTGATGATTCTTAAAAACAATGGGCCAAATGAAAATAGTGGATACAGAGTTTTATAGTATTGTTGGTGGGGAAACAAATGCAGGGAATGTAAAATTAAGACTATCATTCATTTGTTTCCAATTTCAAAAATGCTTACTTTTTTTGTTACTCGCATTTAAAAAGCAGAGGCCTTTGTTTAAGGACACAGTGGAGCAATGCACTGTGGGATATCTGGCACTTAGGTCCACTTTTTGAATGGATTTGTACTATGCAGGGTTGTGGTTGTAATGGTAGTTCATTTGTGTAAATGTATTCACAGTCAACTGATCTCCACCATTTATATCTGTCCGTCTAGTTAATATGGGGACTGTGATATCATAATTTGGACATTATTTCTTAGAACAATGAGCAAGAAAGATAAGGTCTATTTTTAGAATGCATTAACAAGAAAAGCATCAGTAAGACACATTTTCAATATGCATAATTTATTCACGAGGATAGTGGGCTTTTGCTGTCACTGTCTCTTCAAATTATTTCTTCTCTTACAGATCTTTCACAAATAAAAAATAAATAAATAAAATGAACAGGAGACGAAGCAAAATGTGAAACAAAACAAATCCACAGACAAACGTCAACACAGACAAAAAATGCAATTAGTACAGAAAATGTAACATTTTTGACAGAAAATTAACATTGCAAGCTCTTATTACAATGCACTGTAAATTATACTTACACGTAAGTACGAACACATATGTACATTGCTGCAGTATCCCTCCCTGTTCAGTGTTCAGTAGTAACATGCAGAAGGCAGGCAGTGAGATAGACGACTGTGCGCAAAGCCACGCCAGCAGTATATAAAGTAAATAAGCTGAGGTGGAGGGTCAGGGGCGGGGTCCTCATGCCCGGGAGCTGCCCTCTCACCCTGTGACCTGCAGATGGAGAGGCAGAGCTCTGCTGGTGTGTGTTTTCACAGCCCGGGAATCAGCTGTGTCAGCATGAGCAGGGTGTTCCCCAGAGCCCCGACCGTATCAATGTGCTTAAGATAAGGCGGGCATGCAGGGGGAACACAAGTGTGCACAGGCATACACTCCTGCACATGCATACTATACATACTCCTTCACGTGCATACTATACACACTCCTGCACATGAATACTATACACACTCCTGCACATGCATACTATACACACTCCTGCACGTGCATACTATACACACTCCTGCACATGAATACTATACACACTCCTGCACATGCATACTATACACACACATAGGCATACACTCCTGCACATGCATACTATACACACACATGCACACACACACACACACACATGCTTACATACATACTCACAACTCACAAACAGGCATACACTCCTGCACATGCATACTATACACACACACATGCTTACATACGTACTCACAACTCACAAACAGGCATATAGACATAGCTACACACATACACACACACACACACGCACACACACATGCATGTATGCACACATACAAACGGATGCACATTCACACATACATGCACACAGATGATGCACATGTTCAAGCATCCAGGTGCACAATTATACTGTTAGCTATCTGACAGGCTACATGCTATAGTTCCAGTTCTGGTGTGCAGTTCTGTAATATGATTTTAGCTTATTTTATGCCATATGTCAGGCATGACACATCATATAGCAACTGTGGTGTCATCTGAGTTAATGTGCGCATAATGGATACTCATTCAAAAGCAAAAGGAGATGCACCCGCGGTTCCATAGTTTCCCATTGCATTACGGAAGTGGATAACAAGAACAATACTGAACAAGAATGTCCTGTCACACAGCCAGGGTGATTTTTCAGCAAAATCACCTTGTATGCGGATATGAATGAGAAGCCGATATGATCAAAATCAATTTAATATTTCTCCCAGTGCTTGGGAACTATATTTAATATAGCTTAGTTTTGCTAAATGAACACCATTCGTATATTTGAGCATATGTAAACAATGTGTGGTCCTTGATATAATGGTTACTGGTGACCAATGATGCAATTAATCAAATTTTGCAAACTGAAATAAATGTTTTATCTCACCCGTTTGTAGATAAGTGAGCTTCGGTACACACTTATTGTACATTGCTTTGGTTAAAGGCGTCTGCCAAATGAATGTAACGCAATGTAACTGAATCGGCAGAAAACATTTCTCGTTTTTAACGTGTTGTCTATTTTGGAAGAGTGAACATTCGTTCTCCTATATCAAACAGGACGCCGGCGTTTTGCTCGAAGGTGAAGCGAAGGTGGTGCGGTAGAAAGGGCCCAAGCGGCAGATTTCACAACAGATTTGCCATTAATGGGGATGAATGGGACCAGGCCTGACTGTGGACTGATGCCCGACGCCTGGTTGAAAGAGAAGCTGCAGTTAATAACATTATGCAGTGCTAGTTCAACATCTCTAAATCTGGTAATTCATCACCAGATGTTCTGTGTTTGGCTTTAGCACGTATGCAAAATAACGCGCACATTAGAATTCAGTACCCTCAATTAAGAGAAACGCAGCAGACCAAAAATGATAAATCCCTGAAGTGAAGCATCCCCTGTCTTGTGTTACAACTTAAAGTTCTTAATTTGATTCGTGTGGAAGGATTTGTGAAAAGATAACACATCTGACATGATTGGAATAATATAAAACTGTAAACTTGAGGCTGAAGCAGCTTTTTAATATTCAACTAAGTATTTCTGTACTTACCTAAGAGGGGCTTAGGTTGTGCAGTTTTTGAAGCACAGCAGATAGACTTGTATAGATTCCCCATTACCTGTATATTACCATTTAGCTTTAATTACAGACACCGGGCCGGCCAGTGGAGGATGGGCTCCTCTTGAGATTTCTTCCCATGGGGAGTTATTTCTCACAACTGTTTGAGTGTTTTTTTTAGTACTTCCCACTAGGGAGTTTCCTTTACCTCGCCAGCTGGGGTTTTTGCAGTGCAGGCTCAGTCTTTCCTAATTCTACCTATTTCCTGCATCTGTATGACAGTGTCTCTGTAAAAAAGCACTAAGCAAATTAAATAGAATTGAATTGAACTTGTCAATACCAGACTTCATCCATATCTAATAACTTCATTGCACTTCTGTTTCAATCCATTTCGGAGGGTTTGGGGAGATTACTTTAGTGTGTCCCCTTTTGGATTTATTTGGTAAGATTTTCTGCAGAGTGACAGGTGTGTATACACAAACGCCCGCCCCTCTGAAGCAATTGAGAGAGCCTTCAAGACCAGCAGATGGATTGTTGTCCTTGGATCGATAAACAACTGCCAACCAAACGAGGGAGACATGCAGAATTGCATTTGGTGTGCAGCCCCGCTCGCTTGTGTTAAAATAATTTACTTGGTAGCTGCATTGTCACTACCTATCCTCTGCTTGCTCGCTCTCGACAAAATCGGCTGCTATTTCCAACCTAGCTTTCTTAGGTTAGTCTCTCTTCCTACCTTCCTTGTTCTGTCATTTTACTCTCTCTCACTCCCTCTCTCCCTCTCTCTCTTCTCTTTCTCACTCTCTCTCGTTGTTTCTAAATCTCTCTTTCTCTCTCATTCACACACGCTCACTAAGACAAACGCACATACTCTCGCACGCACGCACGCACGCACAGACACTATCCAATGACAGTACTGTGCATATAGGTTGCCTGCTCATCCACACCAAATGAACGCCTCCTCAGAAGTACATTTTTTAACAAGAGAATCATTTCACTTCCATTTCGTGTCTGACACTCCGCGATCTACTTTGCTCTAAAATTAATTAGTGTTTCAGCGAGGCCCATTTTTGCCTGATGATCAGTTTCTAAGCAAGGTAAATGGCCTTTCTTTATGACTAATAAATTAAACACATTATATCTGTTTCCGACAGAGTAGCGGAGGCTCATAAACAGAGCAGGCAGTTAGCTCACAGTCTCACTTGATTACCCTTTCCATTAACATTCTTTATAATCCTTGTGGGAGAAGAAATTCATTCACTTTTAATAACATGCAGGAAATATGGAGATGTAGCTTGTATAATTAGTCAACTATGTCCAGATTCCTTTGTCAGCTCCAAGTGTCTGTATTTACTTAATGCTCTTTTCGTAAACAGCATTATGATCATATTTTTTGCTCCAGTTGTTTTGCGCTGTATAATCAGAGTAGTGATTAAAACCAAGGAATGAATGAACAAATCAAATGCAGCTGTTAAAGGTTAATTGCAAAAACAGTGCAAATACCGTTTGCATATTTTCAGGAGAGCTTTTAATATGCAATTAATGAACAAAATATATTGATGTTTAATTTGGAACGTTTTTTTTTTTTTTCTTCCCCAAGTCACTTTCATCTCTTTAAATTCGATGAATGTAGTGTTAAAACAGTGAAACAAAAATAACGTATCACTCGTGAAAATTTGAAGGCTTTTGTTTTGTGTGGTCGTGTTGAAGGGATCTGCTCAGCCGTACGCATAAGTTATTGATTTGACCCTTCTACCTTGAGCTGTTCTGGATATTGACTACCCTCTGTTCACATGGTAGGTCATGCGTTTCATGTGGTCTGCAGAATGTAATTAGGAAGAAAATGGCTTAGTTTTGTTTAAACATGGCTTAGTTTTGTTTTTAATTGGAAATATACTGTTTGTAGTATGACCATCAATCTGAGTATGATTTATTTTTTTCATGCTTCATATTCATATAGTATATACAGAGAGCACCATAACTCATTGGACAGTGACACATTTTTTGTTATTTTGGTTCTGTACTCAAGCACTTTGAGTTATAAAGAATACACAATGACAATGAGGATGAAGTGCAGACTGTCAGCTTTAATTTGAGGGTATTTTCATCCATATCGGATGAACCGTTTAAAAATTATAGAACCTTTTGTACCATTTTCAGGCATCAAATAATATTAGACAGTTTAACATAAAGTAA
Source organism: Synaphobranchus kaupii (assembly GCA_029718625.1). Lineage (NCBI taxonomy): Eukaryota > Metazoa > Chordata > Actinopteri > Anguilliformes > Synaphobranchidae > Synaphobranchus > Synaphobranchus kaupii. Next base: position 16,848,214 of record CM056385.1, on the reverse strand, counting down.
TAATTTTTAATATTTGGTCACATATCCTTTGCTATGACTTCCTGATGTCTGTGACCCAACAATATCAAAAGACTCTTGATATCTTATTTTCTGGTACTCCTACAAGCGATACTATAACCTCTCTGCATTTGAATGGATCTCTATGGGAATTGGGGCGTGGGGCTAGATTTAGCTGTAAATTATGCTGGAACAGTATGGAATATATGGTTGGTGAAATGGCTGTATGTCATCAAGGGTCTGAGGTATCAAATGAGCCTCAAACCATCACTCTGCTGCCAGATATGCAGTAGATATGGATGGATCACTTTAAGGGTTGTTTCTCCTGACAAATTTTCCTATTGAACTCTATGGACAAAATAAGTCAGGAGAAGAAACCCTTCAAGTTATCCATCCATATCTACTGCATATCTGGCAGCAGAGTGATGGTTTAAGGTGTGTTTGATACATCAGACCCTTGATGACTTAAAGCCATTTAGCCAACCATGACTCTTTTGATACGGTTGGGTCACAGACAGAAAGTCATGGCATGCACAGGATATGCGACCAAATATTAAAAATGATTACTTTATTCTACATTATGTTAAACTGTACAATATTTTTTAATGCCAGAAAATGGGGGGGACTATGTACAAAAGGTTCTATAATTTCTAAACGGTTCATCCGATATGGATGAAAATACCCTCAAATTAAAGCTGACACTTCAACCTCATTGTCATTGTATCCTTTCAAACTCAAAGTGCTAGAGAAAGGAAGACAAAATAACAAGAATTGTGTCACTGTTCAATGAATTATGGTGCTGACTGTATGTTGTGCTTTTTATGGCTCATTGAGTGTGTTGGCATAGAGATTTGAAAAGTGCCACAGTGCGCTGAAGGAATGAGAAGTATTTTTTCCTGTGAGCTGTGTTCTCTCTCTCACACACACACTCGCATGCACACATACGGACAGTCGCATACACATGCACACACTCACGTACGTGAATGTGCGCACACTCATATGCACGCGCATACAAACATCTATGCACACACACACACACACACACACACTGAGGCATTTTCACATATACTTGCTCACATACACACTTAGTACACATGCACACAACACACACACACACACACAAAGGCTTTGGCAACAGTTTTGTTGGTAATGCCATTAACTATCCATTAGAGTTGATGTTGATGATGGTGTTAGTGATGCTGATGAAAAATATATATACTGTATATATATATATATATATATATATATATATATATACACTACTCACAAAAAGTTAGGGATATTTGGCTTTCGGGTGAAATTTATGGAAAATGTAAGTTCACGCTACAGTGATATTATACGTATCATGAAAGTAGGGCATTTAAGTAGAAGCATGCAATGGTGATTTCCTCATCTCAAACAATTTATTGAAACAAAAGCCAACAACAGTGGTGGGTATACCACAACAAAAATGTCAATGTCTCAATAACTTGTCATGTGCCCTTGAGCATCAATTACAGCTTGACAACGACGTCTCATGCTGTTCACAAGTCGACTTATTGTCTGCTGAGGCATGGCATCCCACTCTTCTTGAAGGGCGGCCCTCAGGTCATTGAGGTTCTGGGGTACAGAGTTACGAGCCTCTACACGGTGAGTCAGCTGATCCCATAGGTTTTCTATGGGATTCAGGTCTGGAGAAAGTGCAGGCCACTCCATTTGAGGTACCTCAGTCTCCAGCAGCCTTTCCCTAATGATGCGACCTCGATGAGCTGGAGCATTGTCGTCCATGAAGATGAAATTAGGCCTGTGTTGTTCATGCAGGGGCACAATGACTGGATTAATGATGTTATTCAGGTAGTATGGGCTTGTCACTGTACCATTCACAAAGTGTAGGGCAGTTCTGTATTGACTAGACACACCTGCCCACACTGTAACACCGCCACCACCAAAGGGTCGTCTGGTGACAACAGTGGCTGATGCATAGCGCTCTCCTTGACGTCTCCAACATCGTTGGCGGCCATCATTTCTGCTCAACGTGAATCGACTTTCATCAGAGAACAGCACTGAGGCCCACTGGTCCCTCGTCCAGCGTAAATGCTCCCTGGCCCATGCAAGACGATGACGCCTGTGCCTGGTGGTGTGGTCAGGTACCCTTGCAGGTCGTCTAGCACGCAGACCACGCTGATGTAAACGGTTTCGAATGGTCTGACGTGACACTTGGGTGCCTCTCACCTCCCTTAAATGTGCCTGGAGTTGAGTGGCATTCATCATCCGGTTCCGCAGGGCACTGTTCACAATGAAGCGGTCATCAGTGTGGGATGTGGCCAAAGGACGTCCACTTCTATGCCTTTCTGTGACTCTTCCAGTCTCTCTGTATCTCTGTTGCAACCTGCTGATGACACTCTGTGACACTCTAAGCTCAGTGGCCACTTCCCTCTGAGAACATCCTGTTTGAAGCCTCGCAATGGCGAGGTACTGTTGATCAATTGTTAGGTGTCGTCTTGGTCTCATGATGTCAAAATGTGAACAGCATGATGAAGAGGACTGTTTAAATACCAATTCTAATTGAACCAGGAAATTTATTAGTCGATTCATGGATCAAACACCTGTTGTGAATTTTGCCGTTCAGCTCCTTGTTAGAGAACAGCAAGTTGTGCAAAAAGTACTGAAACATTGAATAGTTGGACATGTGCATTCAAAAGTTTAGAGAAGGTCAAATTAATTTCACCTGTAAAGGTTATAGTGCATTTTAGGTTCATCCTGAAATTTCACCCGAAAGCCGAATATCCCTAACTTTTTGTGAGTAGTGTATATATATATTTTCTTTCATGCTTCATATTTATTTTATGGTTTATATGGTTTAAAAATAATGTAAATAAAAACACTGTACAGCTAACGTGGCTCTCAGTCTAAAAAGAAGTCTTTTGATCTACTGAATTCTAGTACAAAACAAATCAAAGCTCATAGATCCTTGTACCCCTATCATTCACAATTGTGAGTGTATTTTGTGTATTCACAAATCACAACATGCTGAGGCTCTCCAGAGTCCAGACAGAGACGTAACCCCCCCCCACCATTCCAAAAAGCCAGTGCTACGCAGGTCATTTGTGATGATTGGGAGGATAACATCTCCGATTAAATCCCAAAACGGCCTCTGTCTTCGCTAATGCATCCTAATGGTGGGTCCACAGCCTCCAGAGTGGACCCACGCCATTGGCATTCAGACAGGGCAAAGCCGTCAAATGTCATTTGCCAGATGTTTGTCACAGAGAGGGCGTTTTGACGTGATTTATCTGAGGGTAATTAGGATGAGCTATTTTAAAGTGAATAGAATAACGTGTGAGTTGCGATGACACAGAGCACACTTATTTGGTACTGTACATAGGGCCCGTTCAATGAAGCTGAATTTCAAGGCTGCATCCATCCAATGTATGTCCAAACCATCTCCACAAAATGTCAAAATCCAGTGAGATGTGACCATAACACACGAGCACGCATTGACGCTGGATTGAAGCTTTTTCTCCCGGGTGAATTTATGAGGCGGGAGTCCATGAACAACACGGCGCTAGAGTTTTTCCTCTAATTAGGCCTGTTTGGCGGTATCCCGCAGTCATACCGGGAGAAAATTCAGCACGTATCCTTTCTCGGTGGCTAAGATGAAAAGTTTATCTTGATGGCTTCTAAATGTTATACACGTTTAATCATCCTCGCAATGTAGCCGCAGGTGAAAATATGGAAATTCACTTTCTTCCAAATGCGGATGTGTCCTTAAGCATCTTGCCCCGTGAGACTATTGACATTCTGTTTGATTAGATTAAAAACCGTTTGCGCAATGGCATTGAAATGTGCATATATTATAACGACATGATGTGTCCGAAGGACAGAAAGTAACAAGATTTGCAAAAGCTAGATATTGGATTATACAATTAGCAAAGCTAATGGCATTCAATCAAACATGCTGGGAAACCGGCCAATCAAAGCTGTGATTTTATTCCTGAAATTGCCAGTAGGCAATGATTAAGAGGATTTATTCTTTTTTTTTTTTTTGTATGCTTAATGCCACATTAAAGGCAATGACATTCAAATTGTATCGGGATTTTGGACAAATGTTTTTGTTTTCAATTTTATTATTGTTATTATTTGTTTTTTGACCTTTTATGAAAACAACCCAATGAGTGTTTTCATTTAATATCATAAGAGGATGAAATTATAACAAAGAGAACAGCAATAAGCCTAGCCGTACATGTTACATTGTGTGATTAGTTAGAAGGTCAACTTAAGCCCATCGGAGCTGGATTCTGCGCTGAGATAAACCCACTCTGAGTCTGTTGCTGATAGATCAGCATTAGGATGAGTTGGGAAACAAAAGCGGTGAGCTTCACAGTTGGCTGGCCTGCTGTTCGGGGGAAAGCTTTTGGTGAACTTGTCAGAACCATGTATCGCCATTGTACAGCGGCTTAAACAGAGAGGATTATGAAAGTACTCTTTGGCTTCTTACGCCGACAACAATTGGAGCCAGCATGGCCTGTGGGAGGGTAAAGACTCTGCGCGTGAAAGAGGCAATGTTGACTTATAATCAAGACAGAATAGAGTTGTGAAAGCGTCCAAGACGGAAATCTTTCACTGCCCTGTGATGTTTTCAGTGCCTAGTTCTTCTATATTACTGAATAAATACATACTGCTGCACTCGCACAAGCTGGACTCGGCTAAGTGTTTAATCTTCCGTGCTTGGAGAATACAAAGGATTCAGTAATCGTCTCTGACCTTGATACCGACAGCAAGGTCACTGGGGAGCTGTGGTATTTGCATTTCCCGGCTCCTGATTTGCGGAGACAAGCAGAACAATTAGTAAACTGGATAAAAACGCTGCGAGTCCCCTCGGAGGGGTTGTACCAGCTCCCTTCCTGTTTGACACCTTGCACTTCATTATGACAGAACACAGGTCAACACTACAGAGCTGGGGGCAGCCCGCTTGAGCTTGCTTTCCAAAATTAGTTTTCCTTAGTGTAGTCAAATTATTTAATTCCTTCAGAGAAACCACTACAAGCTATTTGAGAATTTTAGAAGATATTTTGCTGTTAAGGTTTACGCTCAGCATAGTCAAATTATGTCTCTCCTTCAGAAAAACGAAAACAGGCTATTTCAGAATTTTAGAAGCTATTCTGTTATGCTGGAGCACTGAACTTGTGTAAAGCACAGACGATTGGTGAAGACACAGGCACACATTACAAAGTACAGTCTATAGTAGAATTTTTCACAGTAGAGTTCAGTTTTTATCAGTTCTGAGGTAAAATAAATGGTTTGCACCCAGAAGGCGCGCTTTTACACGTTCCAGCATGAGTAACTGGACAGAACAGGGCAGATGAAATGAAAGTTCACAATCGGTTTGATCTTTCTCAGAGGTTGTGGTTTAGCCTCCTTCCAGGACTCCTGCAGAGGTAGTGAATCTGACCCCCGTGCCCCCTCTCTCCCCGCCTTTAAATCCGAGCTCAGATCCCAACCGAACAACCCCCCCACCCCCCCCCACCCCATCCCCCTCGGGCCCCTGGGTCCAGCAAGATCAATTCAAGGTGGAGTGGCTGCAAACCTCAGCAGATTTTTAAAAAATTCTGTTTTAGTTGCAAGTAGATGAAATCAGCAGGGAACAGCTGGGCCTCGTGGCGAAAGCTTTGGGTTGACAGGTACTGGGACGCTGGGTCAGTGGGTAACTGGGAGGAAGGTTCTCCGGTCTTTCCGTTTCCGATCTGTATTTTCTTCCCTGGGTCAGTGACAATATCGTCAAACAAAGAAGAGCCTGTCCCCTCCATTTCTTACGACTTGATTCTGAGATTAAATAAATCTTTTATTTCCTCAGGTGTCATTTATTTCTAAAAGCCTGCCTGTGATCTGTTTTCTATAACACATGCAGCTTTAATTGAGCCATTTCAATTAGCATCATCCAGAGAAAGGAGGATATACGAATTAAAATGTGTGTCACGTTATTAGTTGTCTTTCACTTGAAAGTTAAAAAAAAAATAATTCAACAGCTGTTTCCCAAAAGCTGTAACGGACTGTTGTTATCTTTTTGCTTTCAAATTTTCAGTTGGCCTTGGTGTGGATGGTCCCCGGGGAGCCTGCAGGAGGCGCTATTGCAGCAGGGGGAGTCAGTGTGCTGTCTTGGAGGAGACTGGGAAGACAGAGTGTGTGTGTCAGGCGAAGTGCCGGCCGGCCTTCGTGCCCGTGTGCGGCTCCGACGGCCGCTTCTACGAGAACCACTGTGAGGTTTATCGGACCTCCTGCCTGCAGAAAAGGAGGATCTACGTGGTGCACAGCAAGGACTGTTTCTTCAAAGGTGAGAGAGCCCCAAAAGTGCTGCCATAACTGCTGTTTGAGCCTTGGAGAATCGCTAATGCTCTATTCAACTTTAGCAACATCCAAGTTGGTTTAAAAATTTGTAAAATGTTCTTCCATGCTCTGACAATCTCAAAGTCCTGCCCAAGCGTAATAAATAAATAATCATAGAGGCAAAAATAGAATCTTGCACATTCTGTACCATTTTGTATTTATTTAATACCTCCAGTATTTTGGCAACAGACACTGCGATATGCAACAGGATCTTTAACGTAGGTACTAGGTACGTACAGTTGTGGTATCAAATCAGAATTAATTAGTTCAGTAAAAACATATGTAAACAGTTTCATTAACTACAGTTTATAATCTTGGTGTGACTTAGAATATCAACACTTATGTGAACTCTCAAGTGAAATAAATGCACAATTAAGCAGTTAAGAAAATATCCAAACGGATGAAAAGTTAATTATCTCTGTCTCTAATTGCTGCTTAAGCACTATAGTACACTGTCGCTACAACTGACTGACTTTCGCTAAACAGATTAATGAAAGACATTCTGAGTAGTTGAATCTGAATCATATTTATAATCTATTCGGATCATGTCAGCGGCAACCTGAAGTGACCCAGCAGCAAAAAGGATTCCTTTTTTTTCTCCCCATGAACTTTTGATGGGAAAACATCTCATAACGCACACCTCTCTGGTGTTCTGAAGTTCTTAAGTTGCGTGAAACTACAGAGTAACCTTTTCTGTCGGCAAGAGAGGGGGTGAAAGAGAAGCTGTCCTTTTCAAATAAGCTATTTGTGCAGATGGTCAACGATCCCTCCCACATATTTATTTCAACATTTACTACCATGTTTTTTTTTTTTTTTGCAATTATAAATAGACATGAATCACAGTGTGTATAGAAGTGTCATGCAAACCAGACCTGAGATGACACTATAGGTGTATATGTATGAGAAGAGAGCTGTGAAAAGCCCTCCGAGTCATTTCAAATTAGAAGGGAAATAGAACCCCACAGACTCTGCCATGCATGTTAAATCCAAATTAGGCAGGTGCTCAATTGCCGTATTATGCACTATTGCAATCTCACTGCAAGGCATGCAAAGACTGGATTTCTTCAAATAGGAAGCAATTTCAAAATGCCAACACAGATTTATATATCTATCTTCCACTGTGAGAAAAATGACATGCACTCAACAGCAATCAGTGTCAAGCGTCTATACGGTCCAGGCACAAAACATTCATATCGTCATTATATAATACGCAATTATCGCTCTGATCTACCGCTTTTTTTTAACTTCAGATAAGAGGCTGTTGGAAGCTACTTGATTTCATCCAGAGTGGAGCTGACTTTGGCTGGGTCGGGGGTTGGTGTTTTTTATAGGGATAGATCTGAAACCATCCCAGTATGTGTTATTTTATGCATTTATTAGCTTCATTAATAATAATTGAAATCATTTGTACTGGCCCAGATGATAACCACCACTTTTCATAGTTAGTATATAATGCACAAAACCAGAATTGAAAGAGCACCTACTCACCTGTGGTAGGAGGCACATGGCTAACTGTTTTTTTTTCATATAATCTTTTACCAGTTGACTTCGTCGAGCATTTATAAGGAAACATGCTAATGACAGCAGTCTTGCTAAATGATTAGCCATTTCCAATTATCATCCAGTGTATGTGCACCTATTAATACTATTCATAGTAATAATATAAACCTCCAATCTTACTTAGATGTGTGTGGACAGAATAATAGCTGTTTTGACTATTGGTTAAGGGGGTGGGGAGGATTAGCAAGGGGGAAATATTAGAGGCAGATCCAATGAAGATGCAACGCCCTGTCATTTTGAAATAATAAAATGACAACTTGGCGCCAATGGTGAGGACGTTTCTGCTTCAGTTGACAAAGCAATTAAGATCTGTCTCAGTGGCTGGAAGCTGACATAAAGTCTGCTGGACTGGGCACCTGTACACTGCTGACAGTGGCCTAAGTCACAAGGACGTTGTCCATGCCTTTTTCTCCCAGATTACGACAGAAGGATAGCCTAGTAACTGACTTTATGTTTATGAATGGCTTACCAGTCTTCTGTTATTCTCACAGTTTTATGAGTGGTTGCTCTCGGTTTTTAGAAAGAGCCTGCTCGGTATCTTTAAAATAAGCAGTATCAAAAATCTGCCAAGGCTATTGTGTCAGGCAAGAATCAAGTCTGCACTTATAATATCACCACATTGGGAAAAATCCCATGAAGGCCAATATTTGTAAAGCAATTCCAGGATATACTGCATGCATCCTGTATAAAAGTTACTGCCACTGTTATGCAGAGGCAATATTATTCCAGTAATGTAATACAAGCATCTCTCTGTCCCTCAGACTTGTAAACACTCTGTGGTTTGTACATAAACCTGGCAGAAGCACGAACATGAATATTATGGTAATCACTGAAATAATCCTTAAACAAATTGTTCCTGATAAAAAATAAATATACCCACTTATCAGATATTTTGCCAGAGGTCAGAAATGTGGGATTTGCGATTGAGAGCGAATTCCAGATGTGAACTGTCATATAATGTAAGCTGTGGGATGTCAAGGCTCATAATCTTTTAATATAAAAAACACAAAATGCACTTGTCAAATGAAAGACTAAGGGATTGACATGTTAATATTGCATATATAAATTGTGTTTTAGTTTAATATTAATTAAGGTTGAATTCTACATGTGGACTATACATTTAAAGCCTTTGTATTGCTATGTAACTGTGTCTCTTGCATCACAAAGTGGATAGTTAGTCTATTCCTATTACAGGAATAGGTAATCCATCAAAAATGATTTGACTGTAAATATGCAATTGCTTTATGGTCAATATTAATGATAATAGTGGATTGAAGATCCCATCAGCCGATTACTATTTACAAACTAGATACAAAAATGTAGAGTTTTATGAATTAAGATATTTTTAAGTAATTTTAATAATTACTAATTTTGTTCATCCAGAACAAAAAATGGTAACCAAAAGGTATTTGTGATTGTCTTGGAAGCGCAAGCTTGTTGAGTGACATTTGTTAAGTTTGCTAGTACAGAAAAATACTGAGGTTGAATTCAGTGCTTTGAAACCATGGTCATGGGTAGATTGGTCAGCGAGGTACAAGAAATAGTTCAGGGCCATTGATCTCTTACCCTCCACATCATTTTGTTTTCTGAAAACAGAAATGCCTTTTCCAGCCAATCGCAGGGGCCACTGGTCTGCTGTCCTCTCTGTACACCCCACGTTAACCTTTGGCTATTGGATCAAAGCACACAGATGGGGGATATAAATTTAAATGTAAAAAAGCCAGTGCGGTTTTCTCTGACCCAAAATTCCTATTCCACAGTACTTCACAAACAAACAAACACACACACAGAGACACACACGCACACACACACACACACTTGCATGAACAAACTCACTTTCACATGCTTACAAACGCTCACACAGAACGCAGTGTACCAACGTACCCTTGACCTGCACACCTTTTCACAGGCATACTGTAAGGACTGTAAGAAAAAAAGGAACGGCTCCGAAGTTCGTTGAAAAAGACAAAGTTTATTCTTTGTAACAGCAGTTGTCAGAGATACAGCAATGCACTCTGGATTCAGCGGAGTAAAATCTGAATCCTGTTCTGTAAAATGGATGACTTTAAATACCATTTTAGGGCTTTGTTTTCTACAGGCAGGAAACAGAAATGTATATTCAAAAATGATGTGATTGATTTAAGGAAGACACTGTCTGGCTCCCTTAGATCAATCAGTCTGTCCATCAGTAGGGGGTCTGAAGGTGCAACTTCCCGTGGTCTAACCAGGAACCAGTCTATTGTATTGCTAATCTAATTTCCTTGGTTGAAATAGGCCTTGATCACTCACTCCCAGCTGCTATTCTATAATTGAAGACTATGCCTAACAGTGGCGACGAGTCACTGCTTTCACTTACAATTTAACCTACATTGTATTTATGATAAGTTGGTTGATTCGGCCGGCAGCGTGGTTGATTTGTCAGTGTTTGAGTGGATCATATCAGTTTAGAATCTTACAGGACACAGGCACGCCCCTAACACTAAGCAAGTTGATTTAAAAAAATAAAAATAAAAAACCTACTGACAAATGACACGCGCATTTTTGTTATTGTGAAAGTGCTTAATGCAGCGTTAATAAGATATCTTATGATTATCACTTTCTGGCTTGCCCTTTTTTTTTTGATTAAAATAAGTTAGCTAAAACGTGTGAGAGCGGCAGCACCATCCATCTGAATGGCTCCTGCCCCCTCTGCACCTGTAAAGTGGCAGAAGGAACAGAACAAAGCGCTTCAGGTGAGCTCAGCGGGGGTCCCGGGAACCTCAACTCGCCTCATCACGCCCAAGTACTGCAGCCGAGGGCGTACGGCTCCGCCTCCCGGCGGGGTCGCACTTTAATCTCCGGGGGTTCAGACCGAGTGCAGGTGAGGCGTCTCGTTCGGTTGGGGAGGCGGTCCGCCACCGTCGCTAATCAATCGCGCAGAACATCGGGCGGATTAGCCGGACAGGCCGGACGTGAAACTCCCCCCCCCCCCCCCCGCGCGTGTCCGCGGCCCGTCTTCTCTTTTCCATTGGCCGTAAGGGCATTGTGTGGGTGCGGCCTCGTACGGTGGCCGTTTCTGGAGAATAAGTGCCCCTGCATGGTGCCATCCCTCAAGCATGTGGATTTCTTGCAAAAAAAAACAAAAAACATGATTTTGCGGCAGATAATTAATCTCTTTGGAAAGTAGCCTTAGTACAAGTAGAATAATGTATAGTGAGCAAATCAATTGTTTCAAAATAGTCCCCTCATGGTGAGTAAGACCCTCCTGCTTCGTTCCCGGGTCACCAGTCAGCGCTTATTTTTACATTACATTACATTACATTACAGTCATTTAGCAGACGCTTTTATCCAAAGCGACATACAATAAGTGCATACAGAAAGGTCATCGAAGTAACTACAGAACAGATAAGACAAAGCACATCCTTCCCATAATGTAGCAGCTATCCCTAGTAATGAACATTGAATGTAGTTCACAGTAAGCTGTAGATAAATCAGCTAAACTGTAATTATATTCTAAATAATATTATAAACTATAACAAACAGTTAGACAAGAAAACACAGGGAACAAGTACCATGAGAAAAGGTCCTAGATTAGTATATCAGTCAAGGTAGAGTCTGAAGATGTGTCTTCAGGCCACGACGGAACGCAGGCATACCACATATGTTTACACCAGCACCCAATACCACACATTTTTACACCAGCCCCCTATACCACACATTTTTACACCAACCCCCTATACCACACATTTTTACACCAGCACCCTATACCACACATTTTTACACCAACCCCCTATACCACACATTTTTATATCGGCCCCCTATACCACACATTTTTACACCAGCACCTTATACCACACATTTTACACCAGCCCCCTATACCACACATTTTTACACCAGCCCCAGAAGAGACATTGGCCAAGTTCACTCCAAATGGCATTCCGTAGGGAACACTTGAGCTCAACACAGAGGATGAAGGTTTGAGGGTTTGTACGAAAGGAATTAACTTTTGCATCAATTGCTACATGTTTTTTGCATTCAAGATGCTGCATTCAAATTAGTACATAGTACATTGTAAGCTTATGAACTTTTTCAGAGTTGTACATTTGCAAGTTAATGTAGGTAGCAAATACATTAAATGTATTTCCAGAAACACATAATGTAATCATTGTTCTTTGACAAAATAGCAATGGTCGTCCAGAATGAGAAACTCTCAATTTAGAGTATATATAGTCATCACGTACTTATATTGGTGACTTGTATGCATCTGCACATAAAGTAGAATTTTACTGAAGTTCATTGAATCAAAATTGAATCAAAATTGTGATAATGTTCAGTTCAAAATAATTTTGTTTTTGTGAGCCACTGCTTTTTTGGCACCTCTCATGAATGTCTGGCTCCAATTAACTTCTAAATACAATTTAGAGGGTATGGCTGAAATTTCCCTTCACATAAATGGGGCACGTCTGTCCTCGGTGTATGTTTAATGCTTATGTGCTCCATGAGACACCGCGGCATAATTTAGCCCGCGCACTCTGTCCTCTGTGTTTCTTATAAACCAGTCACAAAAAATGTCGCCACATGTCTCTTAGATATCCCAAAATATATTTAGTTCTTATTCCCTGTAATCATATGTTCACCCTCATTAAGTTAATTCTTCCCCACAGAATCATTATATTAAAGTATTTGCAGTTTGAAATGGATGTCCTGTCCCAGATATAAATGTCCTCTGGAACTCCATTACTCCCTGGCCTCATAAACATCCCTCTCTCTCCCTCGCTGTGCCGTAGTATATTTTCAAGGATAGCGAGCCGAAGTCACCCACCATGTTCCTGCCCTCTACCACTTGCCATCACGTTAGACACATATGGGCCCCCTCATGAAGTACATGCTCGCTGAATTCCGTCAGATGGTCATTGCTTAATTGAAACGGCCCTGGGCTTTCAGAGGGGATTATTTTAATGCCCCCATTAGTATTAGAGCTGGTGCTGCTAATGTCACGCTGGACTTTATTCCCTGCGCATTTACAGAAACCAGGCTTGTCAACTCTTCTTTGTCTTTTAAAGCTAGTCCTTTGCTCTAGGGTAGTTCGGCCTCTTCTTGCGGTTTTTATGCAGACCATCAGTGGAAAACAGAATAATCCATTTTGAAAATAATCCTTTTTTTCTGGGCTGAAATGCATTAGCTTATATTCACATGTAAAAGCGCTACTGCTTTTTACGCCACGGCTCCAGTCTCTTTGAGTCATGTGCTGTCATATGGAGGGTGGAACTAGCCTCTTTATTCATTCTGCAGTTAAAATGCTGCCTTTTCCCCTTTAAAGCACATGAACAAAACACGCCTGCTTCATCTTTCCAAATAAAAACAGTGCAATAAAAGCAGTGCACTAAAATATAAACTTCAAAATACGCTCATGTACTACTGTACCAAGCATAATTTAAATCTCAGTTTAGGAGATACACATGTCATTTTACTGCTGTAAAATTAAATATATGTGTTCTAAGATGAACTCCCTCTGTTAGCTGGTGTATTTATTTGCACATTTAACAGTTATTCTGTAAATGGTTATGATATATGTGCCAAACCCTGTTTTATATTTTTATAGCAGTTCATTTATGCAAAAAAAGCATTTTAAAAGCATTTGGCAAAAGCGGAGGAACAAGAAAGGGGTTGCAAGCAATAAATTAATTAATTTGGCCCATCCTGTTCATTTCACTCATAAATTTAATGGCGGCATAAAACATATGGCCAGCGGAGTTGGTAGGTTGCGACTTTAAAAACTTTGCTTATTAAATATATCACCTTCCTGTCAGGCCTTCCATTCAATTATGAGCTGAGAGGGCAGAGGAAGATTAACATTTTAGAAAGCAGTTTTGTTTTAGACTGCAATCTGTTAATGGATTTGCAGCCTGCCAGCATTAGGTAACAATCTTTTGTGAGTTGCCACTTTTTTATAAAGGTGGTAATGCTTCTCTTGCACCTAGCGAGATATACATGGGGATTTCAGAATCTCTGTTGGGTTTCTGTGTGCATTTGCTGGCCTGTATTTAAATTGGTTCAGAGCTTTGTCATAATCTAAAACGGGTGTGTGTTGGTGTGTGTTGGTGTGTGTGTGTTGGTTGGTTGGGGAGAGAATGAAGATTACCTGCCGGCTACTTTACTGAAGGTAAAAACTTATATGAAATTGCTGTGCTGCATTTATCCAATGCAGAAATATGATGAATGTCTAAGAAATGCCCCCCGGCTGTGATTTAGCTGTAAGCTGATACCGTGCAGTTAGAATACTGGAGGCGGAGCAGGCCAAAGGATATCATCATTGCATAGTAAGAACAATAGCACCTTTGCTACTCTAGTTTTTTTTTTGTAAAACATCATTTCCTGTAATATGGAAATGCACCCTTGTGGGTTGTAAATAAATGTAAATAATACCTTCTGTTGTTTTTCGCCTTCATTGCTGTTTTCAGTTGTAATGTTCCCATGGCAATCATTGGAAAGAATGGCTAAAAATTTAATTTTATTATCAATTCAGTGAAAGGTGATTTTCTTAAGAAAAAAAACATCTAACTTCCCTTTAAGAAATATAACTAGAGTATATATTTATGTTAATTTATAGTCTTTGTTGTAGCTCTTAGTTAAATTATTAAATACTCAGCACATTTAAAAAATATATCCCTCTTGCATTGATGGTGATAATGGTGATTTAGTATTTTAACAGTTATTAGAGATCCCAAGTTATACCATATCTCAAGGATACTATATAACATGGCATCATTAAAGGTCACAAGACTAACACCTTCTATCATTATAATGTTAGATAATTCCTGCCTTGTAATCGTACCGTTACTGTACAGTAAGTAACCCTGCTGTACACGTGGGAACAACACAGAGCCTAAGTGAACTGGGGTCTCATTGACTGAAAGACTCAGGACTAAACCAAAACGAGACCTCTGTGATATGATGCAATGTTTGTCATCCAGTTTTTTTTACTTTGATTGATATTTCTGTGACCAGAGGATTGTTTGTTGCTGTATCTGAGTGTTTAGTTCTAACTACCGTAAGGTTTCTGAATCAAAAATGCGCATCTCCGAATGTAATAAAAAATGGTTGACATTCTCGTGGCTGATTTAAGCCGATCTGACGCGTGAGTCCTTGTCACTTTTTATAAAACTCTCACCTCTCTGCGGAAATGACCACAGCGAGCGACGCGCTGAATTGTATTTGATGCCCTTCGTAAAACGCTTTGTGAGTTGCGAACATCCAGTCGTTTCAAGATTCGTTTCTCCACTCTGCCTCCTTGACCTTGTATAAATGGGACGCGCTGCTGTCCTGTGGAATGCGGACTGTCAACATGGATATTTCTAGTCAGCCTTTCATGATGTGAGACTGTGGCCCACTGTGTCAGCGGCAGGACCTTTGAACAGTTTCAGGACATCCAAGGGTTCCCTTGGTGTCTAAAACCCTGATCTCCATAAGCAAGGTGCTCTATAAAGTGATATGATAATACCTAAAATATAGACAGCTTGAAATATCTATGAAAAATGTAAACTTCAGAGCAAATTCTCTCTTTTAGTTCAATGGTTCTGAACATATAGGGCTTGATTTACTAAGACCTTTAGTGTGTGCAAAACCTTTTAGCACACGCAAAACCAATAACATGATCAATGATTGGTCATGTTTTTGTTTTTCACCAATTATTGGTCGTGTTATTAGCTCTGCGCGTGCTAAAAGGTTTTGCATACGCTGAAGGTCTTCGTAAATCAGGCTGATAGTGTCCATAAATGTATTCTTAATGCTCATATTCATAATTTTATGTATTCTTAATGCTCATCCTCATATTCATAATTTTAATCAGAGTATGCTGATGCCCACTTTTAATGTAATACTTTGATTGTTTGAACAAGTGAATTAGACCGCAATTATATCCCTTGAAGATCCTACCATAAAATGTCCATTGCTCCATTTCCTAAAATGTCTCCTTGAAGCTACTGTAAGTACTGCTATAAAGTGGTAACTTTACCCCTTACAGTGAGGATATCTGTGAAGGTCTCGCCGTGGTGACATCAAGAGACATTAGCAATGCAGAAGTGGCTTCTTATGCCTGAACCTTGACACTACTATCCATTCTAAAATCTATTTAAAATGTTTTGCTGTTCTTCCAAGCACTTGAGAATTATTTTTTTGTCAGTGGTCTATACAAAAATATTTGGGAAACTTTGACCGAGATAATTTCACATGAGAGTATGTCATAGTAAACATGTGTTACAGCTGTGTGTAATTCAATGGAAATAAAATGTGCCTTTCCTGGCTTGGCCAGCTTTAGGCTTTCACGAGCGCTGCAGTGGAAAAGCATATCGAAAATCAAGCCTCATTGAGCATGTATTGTACTGCTGCAGCCGGCACAAAGAGAGAGCCCTTAAAATTAATTTAGTCAGACCTAATTTAACAAATTGTCTTGTAAATGTTCATTATTAATTTTGACTAAATTAAGCATGATTAATTTCTAAGCATATACTTACAGCTCATGTCTCATGGTAATAATAAAAAGTTTTGGTTAAGCTCAAAGTATTATATTTGTCCAAAGAAATTACAAGTATGACAGTGACTAGTTGGTCAGAAGCACTTTCTCTTCACCTATCTCAAACTTTTTTCTGACGAGTCTCAGGAGGTTATAGCTAAGGTTTGACATTTGTTAATTAGCTAGGTAATATCATATACATTGATATGTTACTGCACTATGCAGACCAACATAAAAATAAAATGAAATAGGGTATTCCCGGACGGGTGCTTTTTCTCATATCAATTTTTACACAGAATAAAAACACAGCCAAACATTCCCCTGGAATTCAGATGAGCGAAGCAGCACATTTATGCCATGAATCTCGAAGGGTTTATTTAATAATACACTGTTAGTTACAACATTGCTTGTGTCAGCGATGCAGCCCAGTAATAACTGTCCCTGTTTTTAAAGTTTCCCAATGCAAGAAAAAGACCAAGCAGCCATTAGGCCAGGACTGTATTTTAAGGCCTTCCATTGGGAGAAAGCGTATTCTTTTATGTTTTTTTCCCCTTCAGTTGGGATTTACCAGAAAAAGTAGCGCCGATATCTCTTGCCCTTTGCTCTCATTAGGGAGGCCAGTTCTTCATGTACGCTGGGGCAAATTGAAAACTATCCTCAATGAAATGTCTAGGGCCCCTCATGGGGAGACCAGCCCAATGCATTGCATTGTCTCTTCAGTGTTCAAATTCCTCAGAGACTGTGGATAGAGCTCAAAACATGGATAGCTTTTCATTTATCAGTTTACGCCACTGGTTCGTAATGTTTTCGTTTTTTATAAGCCGGTGATTCTCCAACTGTGGGTCACTAGTGAGGTGTGGTATATCACGAGATAAGCGCATGGAAGGCACCATATATATATGGTGATTCAGTTGGTTATCGCTTACAACTGAATACTTACTCCCAACACTGATCGCTTTGAGTGGGGAGTCTGAGGTGAAGGGGCATCATCAATCCTGATTTAGCCATGAAATAGAAGCATGTGCCATAGACATAGAGAAACGCTGTGCCAAATTGTTAGAACTGCCACTGCGGTCTGTGGCGTCACAAATAAAATGTCAAAGAGAGGGGAACCAACCTGAAACTGCCACCATATGAAAACATCACTGATAGTGATGAAACCGAACTGGCATGTGGCCAATCCCTTGACCTATCACCAAATGCATTCTGGGAGGGTTTTGCAAATTCATCCCCTGCATTCCATATCATTCTACTCCTTTCACTGGTGGTTGTTTTGAGTCAGAGAAATACCTCATCTGCAATTTCAATGAGTGACATTATACAATTTGGGAATTAATTAAAACGTGTCCTCATTTTCATGATTGAGAGTGATTCTTCTAAAGGTCCGCCTCTCCCTTTTTGAAGCTGTGAGTATTCCATTGAGACATAATATTCACAGAAGGCGTTACATTATTGTCCAAACAGTTTCTTAATGTTCCCTACAGATACCTTACTAGAAATACAAGTCTGAATACTTGTTAATATTCCAACCAGTCCCTCAGTTATGCACAAACTGGCTCCTATGTATCAATATAACCACTGTGAAAATTTTGTTTCTAACCATGCATTATACCGTATTGTATATAATAAGTAAGCAATATGATGGCTGTTTCAAACCAGGGTCATTTGAAAGGTAACCACTTATAGAAATACTTTAGCTTTGATAATTTCTTCAGAAGGCAATAGAACCTGCAGTCGGAGTGTTGCACAGGCTGTGGCAGGACACACAATGAGATGAGATGTACAGAACCCTAAAGAGGATGATAGCACCTCCTCTGCTGGGCTCCTTTATACCACACTGAGGAGAAATGGGACGGGGACTCAGCATTTCTCCCTGGCCCCTCGAGTACGAGCACCGTCCTCTCTCACCCCCCTGCGGGCGTGACCTTATCCCAACCCTGAGTTACTGTCCCTGAGGTACACTCCAGAATATCCTTCAATAAGCCTGTGATCATCCTTATAATACAGTGAGTGACACGTCTTTTCTTTTCTTCATCTGACATTAGATCATAGAGGGAAAAGAACTGCACAGCCCTGCCCGTGCTGCACTGCTGTACAGAGTGCAGTGTATTGCACAACTGGATTTGTACAAAGTGGATTTTAAAAGCAATTGACTGGTAGCCTTGAGAAACAATAATGGGGATGGGAACTTGGAAATTTGTAATTCATTCGAATTTAGGTTTGAATTCTACAATGAAAAAAAATGTTCCTCAGGAGAAACATAAAATATTAAATGAAATAATAATAGTCCATTTCTCTTCATTGGTCTAATTTGTGTTAGTCTGACAGTACATTTAATTAATTACGCTAACAGGTGCAGGTGTAGCAACATATATGTTTTAAGAGTATGCAGTTTGATCGAGGGACATCGTCAATACTTGCACAAAGTTGGCCCTTAGAACTCTTTGATTTAATTTAGACAAAAAGATAAAAAATGTTCATTACAGATTTGCAAGCAGGTACGACATCATGTCAACAGCTGGCGAGCCTAATTCACAAGCCATTCTGAATGACTTCATAGGACATTATTTAATTACTCTGTTACTCTATGTATTAATGATCAGTGTAAAGCAATTCACATCACATTACTAAGTAATATACTCTATGAGCCTCTTGAGAGATCACAGAAGACAGATATGAGAATGGATGTAAAAAAGAAAAGGCTCTCTTTTCAGGAACACCTCTGTTTCTTCCCAAGCACAATGTGCATTTCACACACTTATAAGAAAAAGAGCCAAAAGGCTGAATGTTCATTTTCAGAAACATTAACACACACGTGCGCGCTCACACACAATACCTAATGAGACTCCTCCATAGACGTTTATGGACATACTTAATCAAACAGCAGGAATTGCACTCCACATCGAATTATATTGGTGTTAAATTCCAATTAAGCTCCAAGCCTGGACAAACTCGTTTTCCAGACCAATTACTTTTGAAAGGGATGAGATAGTAACCTTTAAACAACCTTTCTCTCTATAAATGCTAATACATGCAGTCTAATCCTCAATATACAAATCTTTTCTGTTCTGCAAGCATGGTATCTTGGTTCCGTACGGCTAAGCTGTTGTCCATGGGTATGAGAAAAGGGGTTTACCAGCAATGGGCAACAGAGCAGTTAATTTACTGTCAAGCTCAGTTGGGATATTGGAGATGATGTTATTACCTGTTCATAATCATCATAATGCCATCATGGTGAGAAGGAGTTTAACCCACCGTAATCACACATCAATGCAGGGTAATTTTAACCCACAATAGCCACATATTGAGAGTGGTGTGTGCGTGTGTGCGTATGTGTGTGTTTGTGTATGAGTGCACGTGCATTTGTGTTTGTGTGTGTGTGTGTGTGTGTGTGTGTGTTGCCCACTTATTCAGATAAGAGCTTGATTTGCTTCTTCTGCTGTGGACAAATTATGAAATACATCAGTGAACTACTAGTCATGAGAATTTTCTGTGGTTTTTTGAAGCCTTCAACGCTACACATCCTGCTACCATATACTCTCATTATAATGTATTATGCCGTTACACTACAACATGT
This sequence comes from Synaphobranchus kaupii, assembly GCA_029718625.1. Lineage (NCBI taxonomy): Eukaryota > Metazoa > Chordata > Actinopteri > Anguilliformes > Synaphobranchidae > Synaphobranchus > Synaphobranchus kaupii. Next base: position 16,828,226 of record CM056385.1, on the reverse strand, counting down.
CTGCCAGCAAACTTACACTGAAAAAGCATTTAAAGGTTTCATTGGACCAGTGCCAAAACTGTTAGTACCAACGCTACTGCCCGTGCCAGGGGGTTGTCAGCACCTACAGCAATGCTCCTGGTCAAGTTATTGGGTCATTTACTGGTGAAGTTATTAGGATATTTCCAGGTGAAGTTATTGGGTTATTTCCAGATGAATTTATCAGCTTATTTCCTCTTAAAGTTACTTGGTTATTTCTTGTCAAAGTTATTAGGTTATTAGGCTTGTGCCACCAACGCGCTTTACATTATGCCTCACATTCATCCGTGCACACATAACGTTACACAAAATCGGTGGAGGCAGCTAACGTTATGTGAATAAAGCTAGGCTAGCTAGCATAGTTAGCTGATAGGGACCTAACGACACAGCCAGGCAGCCACGAATGGGCTCAGATAAGGCACACACAAGTTAGCCCGGGTGCCTGCATTTATAATGTAATAACGTCAGATCCCGCTACGATTGTAGTTAGATGGTTACCTAGCAAGTTGTCTACGTATTAGTTTCGATTACTGGAATGTAGGTTACTCTCAATGCTCTCCCTCGAGAAGTACCTCGAGTTCGAGAACGACCTCGAGTCATATAGACTGTATAAAAATATGGACAAAGCCACTGTGACGTCACCCATTGCCTTTCCACGGCCTCGTAAAAACTGAATTGAAGCTCGGAAGTCTTTTTCGCCGCCCGTTTGTACAAACTGCGCCTGCTCCGTGGAGCCGAAGAGGACTCAACCTGTCCCTCTGATTGGTCCTGGCAGTGAGAACCATATAGAACCTATCTATGCCAGTGATCCCAGGACTCAACCTGTCCCTCTGATTGGTCCTGAACAAATGTTAATACCCTGTCCAAACGACACAATATTTAAAAAAATCAGCACGTGCACAGGCATTAGATGAAGGAAAGGCACCTATTGCAATTACATTTTTTTGTGTAAAAAAATTTATTGACTGAGTATTTTGACCACATTGCTGCCATTGACTTACATGGGGAAAGACCTATACTGGAGCCAACCGCAGTGGCGCTAGTGAGCAACAGCACCAGGAAGTGAGCTTCAGAACGAAAGCCCAGTCTTGGCCCCTTGCCTCGAGTTCGTCCACTACCCCGGGTCCCTCGTCCTTGTTCTGGTGATGATGTAGTTTGTTCCGGAATGTACTCGCGATCAGAGACAATGCTCTCATCCTGGAAACTCTATAATGTAATAATAAACAAATGTCAGTCTACTTTCACTGATGCAACAGGAATAGTCAGCAAGGCAGCTAACGTTACTTGCTTGAAGTGTTGTACTAGTAACGTTAGTAAGTTATAGCGATTGCTGTCTTTACCTTGCTTTTATTTTTTTTGTCTAAAGTTTGCTAGCTAGCAACATAGGCAGCTAACGTTACCGAAGCTATCCAGCTTCTGCTAGCTAGCCAACAATCCAGTGTCAAATTCAAATCTTTCGTAAATATTATACTTGCTGTGTAACGTTAGCTCCAAGTAAAATAGGGCCTATATATGTTCATTGATTACGTTCAATACAATAAGAGTTTATTTTTTCTCTTACCTGAGAATGAGACATTATGACACGCAGGTGGGTGAAGATGCCAATGCGAGTTCTCTATGTTACTATCGTTACCAGGTCAGCGCGTGTTCATGTGCTTGGGGTGAGCGGCCGGGGGAAGGGAAAAAGAGGAGGGGGTGGGGTTTTTGCCGCTGTATACATCCTTCTGCCCAGATTCTGCTCGCGCCAAAAACCTGCATACCCCAGCTTTAAAGACCAGCATGGTCAAAACAGCCAATAAGGTATTGGGTTATCTCATGGTGAAGTTACTAGGTTATTTTCTGGTGGGGTTATAAATTATTTCCTGGTGACATTATTAGGTTATTTCCTGGTGAAGTTATTAGGTTATTTCCTGGTGGAGTTATAAATTATTTCCTGGTGAAGTTATTAGGTGATTTAGGTTAATTCCTGGTGTAGTTATTCGGTTATCTCTTGGTTAGCTCTTCGTGAGGCTTTTATGCCCCTCTAACTGTGCAGGTTTGCAGGGTTGTCCGCTGACCGCAGGTAACCTGTTCCTGCATAGTTAGGTTTAAAACGCACTGCAGGTGTGATGGAAGCAGTCTGTCATTCTTACGGAGGCTCAAACTGCTGTCAAACAGACTGAAGCCGCAGCCCTCTCCATGACACAATTCACAATAGCGTATGCTTGTAGAGCAGTTGACACACTTATCCAAATATTTATCTGGAAAACAAGAAATATAGCGTGTGAAAATTAATCCTAAGGAAACTGTTTTGGCTGGGCTTGCTGGGCGGATGACCCTTAGCACGACTAAATGCTCGAGCCGCACAGCCAAACACCCGGACGAAATCGTTTGAGAGAACTGACCGAGGTGCCCTGCAACCCCGCGTGTCAGCGCGTAGGGGCCCTTAAGCTCGGCGAGTTAAACAGTTAAACCTGGGGTGGGAGGGGCCTTAGAACCCCCCTCGGCACCCTACAGAGGGTGAATGGCGGGAGCAGGGTCCCGCTGGTGTGAAGCTGAACACTGCTGCCGGGGAAGCCTTTGTTCAGGATCGTGCGGTGGGCAGATGTGCTGTGCAGAGGCGGTTGCCGGGGAGACGTGCAAAGTTCCATCCATCTTCTCCAAGGTTTCGCAGCCATAGCCTCTGCGTGCCTCCGTCACACTGTGTCTTCCTCATCTGCTCATCTCCAGTGCAATGTCAACAGTCGTTTGCACAGTTGGGCAGTCTTCCACTAGGGACTGTGACCGTTAGCGTTGCCGTTAGTCCAGAACCCTGACCGCCTATCCCACGCTGCGTGACTGAAAGCATACCCACGGAAATGGCAAAGGATTGGATGAGGATGCAGTAAACACAGTTTACACTGATCGTGCTTGTGCAGTCCCTAAATAGCACACTTGCTAGCCTTATTATTATAAGGTTATTATTAGGTGCTTTGCATTTGAAACACATTGTGTAGTTTATAGTGTTGCAATAGCTGTGGAGCTGCTTTCCTTTCGGTGTAATAGTTTGATTTGAAGGGTATTTGCCAATTTACTCAGCTCCCGGATACTTTGGCGACATGAGGTGATGACATAATTTGTAGTGATTACATCAGGAAACATTAACGCTGGTAATTATTTCACTGGTAAAAAGGCTGGCAGTTGTTTTCTTTGCATGTAATTGGATTTGACTTCAGGGAAAGCTGGGAATAGATTTCTTTGGTTTCTTCGTTTATTATATTTTATAAGCTAACAGCCCCCTCCCCCCCCCAGTAATACATAATCGTCATAATAAAAGAAAATGGAAAGTGTTTGTTCCTTGAGAAAGAGTTGATATAGTATTTAATTGATAAAACTACATGCAGTGTGTTGCATAAAGCTGCTGAAGTTTGTAGAGTGTAGAGAGGCGGAGTAGAACAGAGCGCTGGAGAGATGTGTTTCACTGGTTTTCGCTAACCCACTGTATATCACCACTTTCTGTTTCAGTGAAGAGGTGCGCGCTTTGTGTTTATTTCATTTAATTGTACAATCTACATTTTTGTAACAGCTTGTCATTGGAAGTACTTTAAATTGCCCTTGGTTTTTTTTTTTTGAAGATCCAAGATCTGAGAGACTTGCACATGACATTGACAGAGCTTTCCCCCGCCGAGAGATGACACCCTCCAGTAGGGCTGGGCGATATACAACATCGAAAATTATCGAATGCAATAACGGACGTTGACACCGTGTGGGGCGCCTTTCTTTTTGTCTTTTTTCCTTTAAGTATACCCAATATACGGCAGTAAACATCCAAACTTCAGAGGCCGCGTGAAATGCTTCCGGAACTCAATATCTATTGAGTGTTGATAAGGCAGCAAGGTCATACAGCTTTCACGTGATCATGTGATGTGTTTTTTCAATCGCATGAAAGGTGCAACGCCTTTCTGTGATTGTCCGTCTTATCAACACGCAGTAGACACTGATGACGTTTTTTTCCCCGGAAGAATTTCACACGGGTTTTGAAGTTTAGATTACTACCGCATCAGGTATAATTAAAGAAAAAAAGACGAAAAAAAGGCAATACCCCACATGCTGGTAACGGCCGTTATTGCAATCGATAATTATCGTTGCAATATATCGCCCAGCCCTACCCTCCAGTCAAATGAGTTGTGAACTTTCTTGAACGGGTAGTGAAATTCGTTCTTTTCATCTACAATAACCCTTTATAATGCATATGAACTGAAATAATCCAAGGGGCTTTCGATTAATGTTGTATTACTTTAAAATGGAAAAAAAAAAATTTTGGCCTGATATAACAAAAAATGTTTTTGCTGAAAGTAAAATAAACGCTGTTCATAAAGTCTGAGGGGACTCTTTCCTCTTAAATTACCTTCCCCGAAGCCTCAATTACTGTGAAAGGCCAACTTTATCATTGTGTTGAGAATTTTAATTTCCCCACTGAAACTTCACATTATTATATGAAGCACCGCGTTCAAAAAGCTGATGTATAAAAACGGACATAAAGCAAGGGCCTGACAGACACATGCAAGCAAAATGATCTCTGTGGCCATAAAAAAGCCGGATTTTGCAACTGGACCATCTGTGGGATTAGAAGCAGGCTACCAAAGCTGCAGGTTCCTGGTCTGAACAACGTTTTATCTGATATTCAGAAAGGGTATAAGCAACTCAAATTCTGACACACTGACGTACAGTTGTGATAACTGCCGTGTGATTGTAGGAAAGAAGAAAAAAAAAAAGGGTATTCTGTTTAATGGAATCAACACTTAGGAGAAAGGACTTTGGATAGCATGTAGACTCTCACCATTCACCACAGCTGTGAAGATGAACAGAGTTTGATTAAATTATCAGTTCCGTTCAGAGTGTTCACACTTGCACATTCTAAACTGGGCCAGCACCAACCTTAGCCCTGGGCTAGCTAACACCTGCTCAGCCCCACAAATCTCCCTAATTGCCAGTGTGAAACAAGGTCAGTGGCAACACGTAGAATTTTCACTGTCCAATCAGTGTTCAGTGTGCTACGCTTGTGTGTGCATTGCTCGTGCGTGTATTGTTTATCAACAGTATCGTTAGTCAGCTAGCTAGCAAACAAAAGTTATACGCTCAAAATCAGTACTCTAAAATAAAATTGTAATTACCTCCGTAATCTGCCTTTAACACTACCATTATGTAGACATTTCTTTACCTGTCTGCAGTATATTTCCTTTAACACTACCATTACGTAGACATTTCTTTCCCATGCCTGCAGTATATTGCCTTTAACACTACCATTATGTAGACATTTCTTTACCATGCCTGCAGTATATTGCCTTTAACACTACCATTATGTAGACATTTCTTTACCATGCCTGCAGTATATTGCCTTTAACACTACCATTATGTAGACATGTCTTTACCATGCCTGCAGTATATTGCCTTTAACACTACCATTATGTAGACATTTCTTTACCATGCCTGCAGTATATTGCCTTTAACACTACCATTATGTAGACATTTCTTTACCTGTCTGCAGTATATTTCCTTTAACACTACCATTATGTAGACATTTCTTTACCATGCCTGCAGTATATTGTCTTTAACACTATCATTATGTAGACATTTCTTTACCATACCTGCAGTATATTGCCTTTAACACTATCATTATGTAGACATTTCTTTACCATGCCTGCAGTATATTGCCTTTAACACTACCATTATGTAGACATGTCTTTACCATGCCTGCAGTATATTGCCTTTAACACTATCATTATGTAGACATTTCTTTACCATACCTGCAGTATATTGCCTTTAACACTATCATTATGTAGACATTTCTTTACCTGTCTGCAGTCTATTTCCTTTAACACTATCATTATGTAGACATTTCTTTACCATGCCTGCAGTATATTGCCTTTAACACTACCATTATGTAGACATGTCTTTACCATGCCTGCAGTATATTGCCTTTAACACTACCATTATGTAGACATTTCTTTACCATGCCTGCAGTATATTGCCTTTAACACTACCATTATGTAGACATTTCTTTACCTGTCTGCAGTATATTTCCTTTAACACTACCATTATGTAGACATTTCTTTACCATGCCTGCAGTATATTGTCTTTAACACTATCATTATGTAGACATTTCTTTACCATACCTGCAGTATATTGCCTTTAACACTACCATTATGTAGACATGTCTTTACCATGCCTGCAGTATATTGTCTTTAACACTACCATTATGTAGACATTTCTTTACCATGCCTGCAGTATATTGCCTTTAACACTACCATTATGTAGACATTTCTTTACCTGTCTGCAGTATATTTCCTTTAACACTACCATTACGTAGACATTTCTTTCCCATGCCTGCAGTATATTGCCTTTAACACTACCATTATGTAGACATTTCTTTACCATGCCTGCAGTATATTGCCTTTAACACTACCATTATGTAGACATTTCTTTACCATGCCTGCAGTATATTGCCTTTAACACTACCATTATGTAGACATTTCTTTACCTGTCTGCAGTATATTTCCTTTAACACTACCATTATGTAGACATTTATTTGCCATGCCTGCAGTATATTGTCTTTAACACTACCATTATGTAGACATGTCTTTACCATGCCTGCAGTATATTGAGCAGTTGTCAGTGAACAAGTGGCTAAAGAAATAGTTGGTTGATTAGTCACCATAATCAATGACATTGGCATGTGGACAAATACAGCCAGTGCCTTGTAGGACAGATACCGTTCATAATTACAGTTACGCCAATTACACTTTTTATTTCCTTTACCTTTCAATTTACTTCCTGATTAACTGCATTATCTGTGGTCTTTAACTGGCCTGTGGTCAACCTGCAAAAACCACAGCCCTGCGTTAACCAGAATTAAAGGGGCATGCGCCTTCTCACATAACACAAACATTTACATTTCACCCTTAATCCACCGCAGCCTGGTAATTCAATAAAGTACCGTGTAAATATCCTCTCAAAAAAGTAATCGCCGAGTGTACGCGCGCGAAAGGTAAGCAAGCAATAAAATTGGTCATTATGTATTCAACAATATGCTATTAACATTTGGTTTTGCTCCTGTTCCTCCAGAGGGGATATGTGGCTTCTTGTCAGTGGTTTTAAATCTGACTTAAGATCCATTAAGGACCTTGAGCTCATTAAAGGCTGATGAATAGGATTCTGGCTGGGCACAGGCACTGGGAGAAGTCTTACAGAGAGGGAGCGGGGTGGACAGAGGGAAGAGCTAGCAACAAGGACCTGTCACCACAGGTGGTGAAGAGACTTATCCACACAAGAGTGACCAATCAGAAAACAGTAAGCGCCAGGTGCTGCAGCAGTGCTAATCCATTGGCTATTAGAGGAGTGCGGGAGAGCGTGTTCATCACGTTTGCTGCAACATCACTGCCTGAGAGTTTATTTTGAGGATAGGGTTATGATTCCTGAATGTTTTACTAAAGTACAGAGAGGTAGTTTGTGGAGGGGGAACGCGTCTCGCTTTCAAAATAGGCGTACATTCTTGTCCTGCCAAGAACATTTAGCAGTGTTATATCAAGTTTAATGCTGCAAAATGACTCATTTATTTTTAAGACAAAAATCCAAAAGTATATTTTCAGTTTTGTGCTGATATATTTCGGTTGAATTTCTTTTCAGCTCAGCTGCTGAAGCATAGCCATAAATATGTATTTCGTTGGGCCTGCATAGAACTAGGTGGGCCAGAACTACCTAGGTGGGCATTCACAATTGGGTGTGGTGTTTAGGCCAAGATACATGGGTGGGCCAGATACTATTTAGGTGGCCATGGCCCACCCTGGCCGACCCATGCCTACGCCAGTTGCACAGCCTGTTCATAGATCAGTGCTTTGTTTAGTAGAGACCCCTGTACACAGTCATTGTGTGTACTTATGCAAGACAAAGCAGTACATCCATGTGTTCTCTAGGTTTCAAATTGATCAGATCGTCCTTTACCAATGTATCTGTATAACATCAGAGGTACCCATACCGTCGTACAGTTACCTACATCAGTCTCATTTGTAGTCTCCTGCAAGAGAGTTTTGTGCATAGAGAGTTTTCTAAAGCAAGATTAATGAAATGAGTTTTCTCTGTGAAATTCCTGAAACTCACTTTCTCCTTCTAAGCTACAGATGTTTTCTGTGTTAGTGTATATGACAAGGTTGTTAAATGACAAAAAAGGTTCCTGATAAAGCTCTGAAATGGTGGAAAACTACTTATCAGACAATAATTGTAGTGGGCTGGTCAATATTTTGAAACTAAAACATAGATTTTTTCATTAATTGAATTATCTGTTAAAATAATTGTCTGTGGATCCTAAATTACTATGGCTGAGCTGAATAGATTTTTTTAAATAGATTTTTCAGAAATGTTCTTTTCATTCTGATTGAAAGTCACTATTGTAAGTTATACAATATACATGCATGTGAATTATATGCATCAGCAAACCAGTTGCATTTTTTTTTAAAATATTTAAAACAATATTTTTTAAAAGTAGATTTGGTGCCCAACGTGGGGCTGAGTATATCCAATTTCTATTTGTAGCTGCGCTCATGCAATGTGTTCATGCGCAATCATTTACTGCCGATTGGGGAGAGTGTAGATGGCCGCGGTCCTCCTCCAAAACATTTGGTGTCGCCAGCCTGCTGCTTTTATTGCCGAGCTCGCATAGACTGGTGAAGACCTTTCATTTGCGGCTTTGACATGCAGTCCGCAGGCAGCTAATCGACGAGCGGGGGTTACTAGATACGGACGATGCGGCCCCCTAAACAACTGAAAGCCCCCACGCCCTGGGCAACGCAATCGCCAATTACGCATCGTCCTATAGGGCTACGGGCCACAGTCGGCACTGGCTTGGTCCAGATTTGGAACGATACCTAATGTAGGAATTGTTACTTTCAAAGTTTATGCAACTGGAAACGGTCAGCCTGGTGTTTTACTATTTACCATCAACAGGATAACTATCTAATCACAAATATCTGTGTTTCCTTTCATTCCAATATGAACAGAGTGAAAAGGCCAATGGCATAATATCTGTAATATCTGGAGATAACGATCTTATTTTGACTTTACGAATAAACAATCTGTGCCTTGGCGTAAAGTCTGAGCGTGTCTATGGAGTTATCAGCTCGTGAAATGGAAATGGCAAGGGACCTACAATACCAGGCAACAATTAAATGAAGATTGATCGCAAACTGCTAAACAAAGTGGAATTGAAACCTGTTTACCTCAATTGTAAATTAAAGCAAGCGAGCATGACAAGTGGCGGCATTTAAAATGTATCAGCAGGTGCAGAGACATCTGGGTAATTCCCGGGTGGGTCAGAGCTCCAGTGCGATCTGCATTATTTACAGGAAGGGTAGAGCTCTCAGCCCAGTGCTGCAGATGTGGGGAGGGGTTACGTTTTTTTTTTTATCAGAGAGAAAAGAAACGTTGAAAACGAAAATGTCTTATTTATGAACTCACGAAGGTTCTGGTTTGTGGTCCCTCTCGCAGATCTGTGTAAGATTGTTGGAGCATGCAAGTATAGTGCAGAATCCTGCAGAGTCTGCCCCCATCAACCTCTCCCCTTGCTGCCAGATGTCTCGAGTACGTCTCCCCAGTCCGCCTCGCTGCTGGCATTAACAGGCCGGGGAGTTGTGATCAGCCGCTGTGATGTCGCACACCCTCCAGGCCGTTTGTAAGGTCTCTCTTCCTGTGCCTCCAACACTCTGTTTAATCCTGCTTTTTACTTTCTTTTATTTTTTAAATTTTGTTTCAGATTTTTCCCCGTTTTGGTAGCCAATTGTGCCCTGTTGCGATTCAGTTCCCTCTGTACCGCTGAGAATTCACCGCGACACGACCCCGCCGGCCGGCGGTAGGAAGGAGGTCATGTCTTCTCCAAGGCGTGACTCCCCGCGCACCTGACCATATTTCCAGTGCTGCACAGGGCCGCTACGTGCGCTGTGATTCTCCCCGCCGAGACCCACCCCCCCTCCCCGGTAGCGGCCGCCCGATTTTGCTGCTCCCTCAAGGCACCGGCCATACTCGGATCTGGCAGGACCCAGGCGTGAACCCGGGGCCTCAGTGTTCAACTGCACTGAACACTGAAGGCCTAGGCTATTACCGCTGCGCCACCGTGGCACTTATCCTGCTTTTTATGATATCTCAAAACATATATTATTATTATTATTTTTTATTTTTTTTGTACTTAATGATACTGAAGCGCCTTGAACATGTGATGCAGAAAAAGTCATGAAAATAGGTTTCGTTATTTTGTTATAAAGATGATCTTGCTGCAAGGGTGGGGGTGGGGTTGTCATTAAGGTGATTGGTAATTGGTCATTTCTTCTTCTTTTTTTTTTTGCTGCTGTATTCATTGTAATTTACTGTATGTATAAATCAGCTTCCCTCTTGGATCTCTTACCTGTGGTAAATTACTGTACCTGCGGTTGGGTCAGCCAATCACATTTCTCCAGTTTGCCCCTCACAGAAACACCTGTTTTGTGACTTCATCTCCACTACCTTGTCTCATGTTTAATGAGGTCGGGCTGAACTAAAACTGCAATTACCTTTACTGTTCTTTTTTCTTAGCTACGAATGTCACGCATCACTTATTTTAGCAGATGAGGGAGCAGCCAACAGGAATTCACTGCAAACTTTCACATCGCTCATTACCTTTTCCTATAAAATATTGCTTAGGATACTGCCAATTACATTCTTGATGCATCAGCAGATTTGGAGCACCCTTATGTGATCATCTGTACTCCGCTACTTAGATGTGACATCTTTTTTCTTCAACCTCCCCTTGTTTTTCTGCTGGCTGTCATAGCATGATAATATGCCTTAGGACACAAGACTGCGTATTCACAGCCATATGTAATGCAGGTTGATTGGCGGGCGGTGCGAGATGAGCAAAAAAGGTTAAAGATGTAAATTATGTGAGAGAACTCATCAGTCGTTCATGGTACCGCTGTTGCGGAAGGAAACACTGGTGCATATTGTGATTATAGCACTTGTGGTTATAGCGGAGGATTCAAATAAAGTTTCAAGGATGTGCTCAGTGGGTATTAGAGTCTATCACCAGGGTAGTTGTGTAGGGTGCTGAAGCTCAGTGCTAAATGGCATTAAATTAAAAAAATAATAATAATTTTTTTTTAAAAAGAAGCTTTCAGGGGCCCTGTCACTGGATAGGTCCTAAGAGACAATCACAACCCCTTGTACACACTAGGCAAGAACACCAGGTATGTGGTAAGTGCGTGCTCTGATGGTACGTGACTGCTCTCAGATACACTGGCGCTCTTCAGTACTGCTCAGAAGGGCTGAACGACCCGCCGCTGGTTTAAGAGCCTCTTCCAGTGCCTATCTGAAAAAGGCAGAGTGGCGATTAAAGCGAAGAATTTGCCAGCAAAGATTAATGTGATTATCTCTCACTAATTAAAATATCATCAACAAGGCTTTTCATTAATTGGAAGGTCAATGCACCAAGGACTTCTTAAGCTTTTTTTTTTTTTTTTTTAATCTACAGCCTCTTGTGTTGGTTACTATGGAAGATTGTTGTAGGTTTATAGTGTTATCGCCCATATTTCAGAGTGTGCCTACAGTCTTAAATGTGTAAAGCTGCTGCATATTTCTCTTGAGTTTGTGTTTGGTTATATTTGCTTTGTATCTTGTCCAACTCAGACAGACCATAGCAGAGCAGAATGATTTAGCATATTCAATTCAAGTGTTTATGACATAAGAAAAAAACGCTGGCAAAATAATAAGAACAAAAAAAATATGGCGGTGCCGTGAAAGAATACCAAGAACTATTAGACCACAAAACGTGCCCATGAGTATTTTGAACGATTTTACATGTAATTTCATCATGAAAGAAACAGCAGATATGCCTCAACACAGAGTTATGAATGAGTGGATTAGCTTACAAGGGCCTTCAATAGAAGGCGAAAAAGCAGACTCCCCCGTGGTCTTCAAAAGCAGACTCGGCTCAGTGCTGGATACACTTTTGTCTACAGTTGACATTATAAACCAAGAAGCCTATCCTGACTGGTTTGTTCTCACCATCGAACATTTTATGTTCTGAAAACGTACAGCTCTGTACATTAATTATGTTACAAATATCTACATATGTACTTGAAATTTAAATGCATTTTTAAAAAAAGATCACAAACTATAGGCAATATCTACCATCAGTTTCAAAGTCATGGTAAAGAGATGCATGTGATGCTACCATGTATTGTATCACAGATTGATACAATACGAAAGCGAATACAGTGTTGCTCTGATGAGGCACATTATCTCAGGATTACTGAAAACCGGACACATCATCCCAGGATTTCGAGGGCTTGACCACCACGTTAAACAGGCTTGAATAATATTCCTAGTTTTAGATCATGCTGTATGCATTATGTTCCTGTAGTTATGGTTATTTCAGTTGCTAAGCGAATGCTAGAATGTGTGTTTGAGTGTAGGCACTGCATTCTCTTGATTTCGGTGCACTTTTTAAAATGAAATGTCTGTGTCTGTGAGTTGTCTGTGAGAAGAACGGGGTAACAATACTATTCCCAGAAGACTCTGTGCCATTGCATTCCTAAAACTCTTTTTCTTACTTATTGTTAAAAATAGTTTGGTCGCATTTCTCTCAAGATGCCTTAAACAAATGAATGTCAAGAAACATTACGATAGTATAATTCCCACATCGTCATCACCACATGAACTGTTGATATGATATGATATAAATAAATTGCCTTAGAAAAGAGGATTTATAGCTTCTTTGGAAATAACACCAGTGGATTCTGCTCTTTGTACTAAAGACTGGCAGCTGGCACAGCAAAGACAGTAAGCAGTTAGAATTTAATTGGCAGAAATCCTGAGATAATCTATGTTATGGTCTGGGCATAACCACATTTAAAAGTGTATTGTGTAACACACAAAAGGAAGAGTCGATCTGGAGATAAAGATTTGTTATTTCAAAATCCAGAGATAATTTCTGTAATCAGGGAAAAGTCTAATACCCAATACCCTAACACCTAGTACACCACCACCACCACCTGCCTGAAAAAATATTATTGTGGAATGTTTACTGGGATGGCAGGTATGCCATCCACCAAGTTACAGCTTGGTGGGGCACCCCCCATACAGCAGTGACATTTCGCCACTTTTCAGGGTTTCTTACAGAAATAACTACAATGACCACCGACTCTCAGCCCTTAGAAACATTAACTTCACACATCCACACAATAAAGCCACAAACATGGGTTATTTTTTCCAGTTTTTCTTAAAATATCTTCTTTTTTTCCCACCATTTTGTCATCAAAAATGCTCCATGCCTTCAAAGAATAATTCTCCTCATTGGATAACAACATCTGATCTGCCAATGACAACATCTGATCAAAGTAGTCTCATAAAAGTTTACAATAGCAGGATACACTGGCTAAATGCTTAAGAGGGAGCCTAACTAGACCACAAAATGCAAAAGCATCATTGCCTTTGTGGTTACAGCAACGGATTTTCACGCTGGAGACCTGGTTTCGAGCCCCGCCTGATGCCTACCATTATAGTTATAAAAACAATGTGCGCATGTTATATTTTTCACATATAAGAATATTCTATTCACATTAAAGAACATATTTTTTGTTGCAAAGGCTAAGAAATTGAACAATATTATATACTTAAACAGAGGTGAGTAAGCTGACAGTGTCCAGTAATCGCTACACCAAAAGACTTTCTGCAGGTAACATAAAAAATATCCCATTCCACTTCACTATATATTGTCCAGCTGATAGTAGTCTCAGCCTCAGCCACTTTGACACACTTTGTAGGCAGCGTCTGATAGGTTTGCATAAGCTGGGTAGGACTGTGGGAAGCTGACAGTCAGCACTCATTGGCTAGCAGCACTGTCAATCACAGGAGTGTGTGCATATTTCCGGTACGACGCGATGCATTGGGTTTTATCAGTCTGCCTGGAAACAGGTTGTGCTAACTAATCAGTAGCTAGCGAATGCTGCAAATCCATCAAGAACAATGAGTGTTTCGGACCAAGACTAAGAGCTTAATGCTGGACTGAATAAAGTTTTTGAAGTTCACAACATTTCTTCGGTGTGATGAATGATGATGAATTGGTGTGAGCTACGGTAGCCAATATTGGTTGTTGTAACTTGGCCTCATTATGATATCAATACTTTTAACAGTAGGTCTAGTTTTTGCAAGTTAATAATTAATGACTTACAGACAGTGCTTTGTAGGCTTGACTAGCTTGCCATTTTTGTACGCTGAAAATGTTTTTTGCTGAGATATTATATAAAAATGTACCATAGAAGTCAGAACAATTATTGGGTTTGGTAGCAGGAAAGATGCTCACAAAGCTGAGGTCATTTTTTTTAAAACTCTGCATGCGCTTATTTTGATAATTGCAGTACTTTAAAAAAAAAAAGAAAAAAGCCACCAAAGGACTTCCGGTCTGACCTGGGGATGGTAGTCTTTGGCTCTTTCACTTCTAAAAATAAGATGAAAATATCTACTACTTATTATCTACAAGTCTGAAATATCTACAATTTATTTTCTCTTTAACTGAATTTTTCCCATAGGAAAGATTTGTAAGCAGTTCCACATGCATGTGGTAATACTGCAAATATCTTGCATGCTCTAGTTAATTATTAATTTGACAATTATTAATTTGTACCTGCTTTAGTTACTCGAGAGGGTTTGTAGAATCATCGTGTTCCTCTTCTGGCTGTTTGATGTGGTAATTGCATGGTGTTTTTACATAACTAGTCCCCTAATGATTAATTATGTGGAAAGTTCAGAAGGCCTATGGGAGGGACTGCAGTGTATTAGAGCTGAAAAGTGATCATATTCTGTATGAGTGTTATTCCAGTTTATGCTTAAGAGACAGGGCAGATTAATTCCCCATGTGTTTAAATGAGGATACAGACTATTTGACATGAAACCTCTCATTAGTCATTTAATGCACACACTTAACATCCTAGTTGGAGCAGATATCTTAGTAATTTCTGCTGGTATATTTGTAATTTCATATCATTATAAGTAGGCAAAGGGGTTTTCTAAAAACTAGGACCCTGACCCCTCCCCTGATGTGAGTTGCATGCGTGCAGTCAGTTTGCTTCCACCGACAGCTGTAATAAACTTATGCCTGTGGTGCCGAGAATTAAAAATGTCTGCCCAGGTTTTAAATCTGTGCACGTGTAACGCTGCAACGGAGGTATTGCAATCACACCGTGCATCTGTCTGGGCATCTGTTTCTGTTTGTCTGTCTGTCCATAACAGCCTTAGCACCTACAGTTGTGATCCGATTTGGATGAAACTTTGGTCGGAAGGTGATCAAGGACCTGAATTGGCAAATATTTTTCAAATCGGTCAGCAAGCATTTTAATTTTTATTGCTTTCCACCAATGTCTAATGAAATCAACGTAGAGGAATGGACGTTACACCTTTTGAACGCGAGGACGATATTGGACAAATGCACGGGCGAAGGCATGTCTCAAAGTGCTAATCTAGTTGTCGATGCCCCCACAATTGAGGGCAGCCAGTAGCCGTGTGGGAAATGCATCTGGATGCATGAGATAATATCAGACCAACAGAGTCATCTCCAACCGCGACTCAATGTTCATTTGACCAACATTTTCAGGCAGGAAACGATGAACCCTTGGGACACAGGTAAAAAAAAAAAAAAAAAAAACAATAAAAAAGAAAACAATTTAAAAGCCAATTTTGTGGTACCTTGGAGATCATTCTCCCCCGCTGCATGAATGACAGGCATAGAGCGACAGAAAAATCTATTGGCAATCTGGGTGGGCAGAGAGCCCATGGGCATTTTAATTATTTAATTATTTGTTTTGAATTGTCATTTTGCCTGACAGGACCCTGCTAAAAGAATGAGTCCTACAATTTTGAGTCTGTAATGTTGTAAATCCATCCAGGGGAGATGATATTTTAGAACAGATTTTTAAAGTGTGGTGATAAACGTTGTTTTCCCTATTACAGATCTAATTCACACTGGCCGTGTCACTCTAAGGATCTACACAGCCAACAGTTGAATATTTCCCCTTGTCGTCTGTAGTTCCCCTTGTCTACCATTTAAATTGGTGAAGAAAACAATTAACAGTTGCATTTGATTCTCAGTCTAATTTGTGGTCAAATGTCGATCGAACCCTGGCCATAGTCTGACCCCGAAATTGCAATGAATACCGGACACACACACACACACACACACAAACACAGCATTTATACCTTTAGGAACTGTACTTGCAGATTACTAATGGCTTGGCTTCCAGATTACTGTTGTGATACACAAGGGGCATGAATATTGAAGCTCTGGAATTATCTTTGTGTCTGTGGCGTGCGTGCATGCGTGCGTCTGTTTGTGTGTGTCAAAAGAAAAGTTCATTTTAAAATTGTCCTTGAAAGCTGAATCTCAAAGTGGTCTATGGGTCAATACTGAAGAAAACCCTGGCAACACCAGTAGTCATTCATTGATGGGTCTTTCAGATTAACAGTTCATGTGGCGATGGAAAACACATGGCATTAGTCCAATGAAGGGTAAACGAGAGCACATTCATTCTAAAGGTGAGAAGCAAACATAAACAAAACGCCTCCCTATGCTAACTGCGATACGCTGGTGAATAAAAACAGTCCTATATGAGTTTAAATAATAATTATGGACAAATGTGCACTAAATCTAGGCTTCAAACGCATGCCTGCTTTTTTGGCATCTAAATGCAAGCGGCAGAGTAATGCACTACTGCGTAATGCATGCAGGACACACAAGGGAGACAGATACAGTTTAACGGTGGAATAGACATGACGCTGATGTTCCCAGCTCCACAGCATTTTTGGATACCTGCCGTTTCATCAGACTCCTGAAATAGTCTCGTTTTGAAGGGCACTGTTGATGTAGCTATGGCTCGGTTCTGCAAAGCTCATAATAATCTAAATGCAAATCAACACCTCACTATCACCATCAGAAGCAATAATTGAGATCATCATTGATAGTCATTTATTCCACATAATTGTAATCTAGTCGTTTCTAATTGTTGTACTGTATCACTGATATAATGAATCCAGGGGGGGTTAGATGAAGTCTTTGGCTATCTTTAATTATTGAGTATATTAATTTTACTTTAGCACAGCACATCAGAAAGCACACAATATGCTTTCATTACAAGCTGAAAGTGACTGAGATTTTACGAAAATATATGAAGGTCGTTTTCGTGGCACTGATTAATTACCGGAATCATAACTGATTACAAGCACAGCGCACCTCTGACATCACGCCTCATTCTCTCGGGTCACAGGCTGATTGCGTTTGAGCCCTTGAAAACAGTTCTTCTCGCAAATTAAATGATCGGTACGCAGATATCCCCAAAATGATGCGATTAGAGCAAATAAGCTGATGATAACGTTCTGAGTTTATAGCTTGTCACAACATCATCCTGGTATGAGAAAAGAAACTGCGAGGATATTGCATTTTTATATGGTTAACTTTACCCCTTTTATTTACCCTGCGGTTTCAGTACAGGTACATAGAGAGAGCCTCTGTTTATATGGATAAATTGCTTCCTATTTATGTCTGTCACATCTACAAATTATAATAATCATATAATTGTGATTGGTCTACCAGGTGTCAAATCGCGTAACATGCTGTGGCTGTCCGCCGTCCCTGTTCGGTAAGATTATGAGTCACATAATGAGTGTGTCCTGCTTAATAAAATCGAAAATATCATTTGGTTAACATGCCAAATTGTGATCGCATTTTAGTCAAAGGATACATATTGAATCCCAGGTTATATCAACTAATCAAGTAAACTAGAAGAGTTTTAGTGGTGATATATTAAATATCAGAATGCAAATAATATATTTCATATTAGTTGTGCAAGCATAAGGACCGTCGTCTGCCAGTTGATACTGGCACTTTGGTGGGAGAAAAATGTATTTTCTGTCAAAATGCCTCTCCTTTCCAAATACAAAAATTATGTTGCAATAATGTTCCTTTCTCTAGAGGGAAAAAAATCAAGGCGATGCAGTAAAAGGTCTGGATCCAATTAAAAATGTTCCTTTGACATACGAATAAATGCAAGTGTTAATATTTCTTCCTTCACAGACACAATTTGGTGTTTTCAGCAGTCACAGAGACATACCTAGCTGTGTTTGTGAAGAAACAATTAACACGTACAGTATATTTGCGTATCAAAGTTAATGGCAAATGTTGATTGGATACCATGAGGCATAGATTGTGCGAACTTGCAGTATGTGGATCTGTATGAAGATGTCTCTTCCTTCTGTGTTTACAGTGTTCTGGCATGTCACTGAAACCAAAGTTAATTTGCGATTGCTGCAGTTTGCTCATTTTCTGTTTCCGTATATAATCTGAACATCCGAAGACATGGGCAGGTTAGGTTTGGTTATTTGGAGGGGGGTTAATAGATCGGTGCTATAAAAGAGCATGCATGCTCAATCAACTTACCCTGTACAATTAAAGGTTACAAAAATATACACAATTGTGTGTTGCTTTTCAAAGAGAGAGAAGGTTGTCCCCCGGTTGGGTGATTGCACAGAAGGGTAAAATGTCACGTAATTTGTGTGATTATTTTATTTATTTAAACCAGTGAAAGATCAGCACCTTGGTGTGAAAGTCACAGTGCGCTGGGCACTGTTAAGCAGATGCTTAAGCCTGTTCTATAACTGACGGCAAAAAGGCTATTTTAGCTGGAGTCTCTGCGTGAACATTCAATTACATTTTAATTCTGCGCATAGTCTCGCCTTGGTCTTCAAATCCCATTGAAACAGCTGGAGACGACCAGGCCTGCCAAACCATCCTTGCTTTTTGTTGCTGTATCCATCTGTAACCAGTATGCGAGCTGAGAGGAGTAAAACCAGAAGTGTGTGCACACTGTTTGCACATTAACGCATCCTGCAAAGCAATTTCTTGTTCTTTCACTCCTGGAATCTGACAATCAAGGCCAGAGATTTCAGAGAACAGCTAATAATGGGTGTTCGTGAAGAGATGTTTTTTTTTTTCTGAACGGAGCCAGTGAAGCCAATGCCAGGCAATTTGAAGCCTCCCTCCCTGGAGTCTGCAGGCCCGGCTCAGAGAACTGGCCTTTGGAAGCAAGCAGATTATTGCGGCTCACACCGCAGGTGTACAAGAAATTGATGCTGAAAATGTAATCAATGCCTGGACCTGTATATCTAATCTATTAGCGGTGTGTTCGGTGGCTTTGCATCCATTCAGTTTCAGTCTTTGATAAGATGGCCGCCTGCGGCTTGATGCAGTTTATGTCCATTCGTCCATCAGCCGGAGATTACCGTGCGGCTGAGGCTGAGCTTAAGTGTGGGACTGTTTATGCAGGGATGAGGCTACACTGTCGACAACTAGAGTAAAGAGCCTGGCTGTATATGCATCTTAATACATGCAATATACACTGAATACTGTCCTTTGTTTTTTTTGATGTCTCAGTTTACTTTACTGCTCAGTTTACTTTACTTTATTGCATAGATGAAAAGTCAACGTTCTTCTCTGGCTCGAAGATGTCATTTGCGTTCATGGAAAACTTTGCTTATAAATCTTACAGCAGTTGTATTGAAAACAAACAGTGAAGGAATGGATTTTGTGGCTTTTCTACCTTGATAACTGTTTGTAAGTCTATGTGACAGCCCTAGTCTGTCTCCTTTAAAAAAAACAACTGATTGACAGCACTATAAAAAGCTTTTGCATACATAGGTGATACTCTAAAGTCATGGTTGAGAAAAGAGATGGTTTCATTATTTGAATTCAGAATTACCGTGTGAGGCAAATGTATGTCTGCTTTAACCATTCACAAATACGGACTGGGTTTTTCAGGCCTAGGCTCTATCAAAGTTTTTCTAAAAAATTTGACTTACAAATAAACTCAAGAGCTCATTGTATCCTCTCAAACATAGGGTGCTATTTTGACAGTGCAAATGCAGTTGGCAAATACAAGGCAAAGTGTCAACCTGGATCAAGAGTGGCATATTGGTGCTTCTGCTCTGCTTTTTTTTTCTGCAGGTTTTAAGTTTTAAACTTGTTAGTGTAGGCAATTGTTCATGCTGTGCTGAACTGTGATGACAACTTTATTATACATTTATAATTGGACACCCGACATCTGTTATTGCCGGAGCAGGGTAGTAGTTGCACTAAGACCAGATTCCTGCAGGCAGATTGTTCAGATCCCTTCAATCTGTTAAAATACCCCTGTGCCATTTGTTTGTGCAAATCCACATCCAGAGACAAACAACCCAGCCCCCTTTCCACCAAGCCAGCACAAAATCTAAAAAACAGGGATGAAAATACCAACCTTGGTAAACACCATCTTTCACACCAAGCTTTGCACTGCTCTAGAATATCAATCAGTTCTTGTGACAGCTGCCTTTGCTCTAGTGCTGGGCATTCTGCACGGCCAAAATATGGCTCAGACAATGGAGAAAAAAAATAATTTAATTAACTCAGTTATCATTTTTAAAAAGAAAAGTCACTTGCATTCATTTGTTACGAACGAATGTTATTTTGTTTTCTTTTGGATCCAGGATACAGTTAAGGACAGATGGATCCAGGCCTAAATTCTAGATGCCAGAATGGGTAGTTTCTTCTCTTCTCTACAAATAACTGGAGTTTTACTGTGGCTTTGGACGGTGAGACAATGAGAGGACTGTTTATTGCTGAGATATTACTATACATTACATGCCAGACGGTGGCAGAGGCCTGGTAGGTGCGTAGGGTCTGATGATCTTCTGAAGATATAACGGAGCTGTCCCTTTAGTTGCCCAATAGGCTAGCGCCAACTCTTTGTATTTGATGTGAACTGACACTGTTAGCCAGTGGAGATACTGTGTCAGCAATGGCATATCCTTCCCTGCATTGCCAATCACTGTCATCTCAAAATCTATTCTCATTTGCTCTGTCTCAGGGTACAGAGACATTGGCTGTGTCTCAAATTGCATACTTGCGGTCTAGTTAGTGCGTATATCAAGCACGGAAGTAAGCGGTCACGTGATCACGTGCGTCCCAAACTCAAGTAAGCAAGCGGGCAAGTATGCATATGTTCTCTTGGCGTACTTGGGAGGACCGGAAAACGAAGTATGGCCGTGTCTGAAATTGTATACTTGTGTACTATTTAGTAAACGGCCAGGTGAGGAAGTGCGTCCCAAACTCAGGTATGCAAGCACGTGTGTATGTTTACAATCCACCGGAAGTTTTCTTGGCGTACTTGGGAGGACCGAAAAACAAAGTATGCATCTGAGCGTATACTCTTCCTATGTGTTTTTCGAGCTGAATTTTCAATATTTAGGCAAAAAAAATGTAACTTAGAACGCACTGACAACAGTGTTGCACGCTACAAGCGGGAAATAAGCCGACTTCTTTTTAAAAGTTTTTTATTATCAAAAATGACATATCGCCTACATGGAAAATCAGGGAACACATGTGGGGAACGTTACACACATCAATAACTAAACAGAAATAAATTTAAAATTTGACAAATTTGAAAAACAAGACACCGAAACCGACATAGCCTCATCTCTATCAGGGGAAAAGAGGATCCAAAGCGGACGAGCATGACAATCAATTAGAATAAAAGGCAAAGAGACATAGCCAATATTTTCGTGTTCTTCTTATTTATAGTCTTAACATTTTTCATGGATTTAAAATAGGCTAATTGACAAATCTTTTTAAATCGTTTAAAAAATGAATAAAATTTGGCTTGATCTCTCTTCATTTGCAAATGTAAATGTGATATTTACCCTATAAAATTGATTAAATCCGAAATGTTCCCCGGCAAGCCGTCCATATGAAGGAAAATATCAATAAATTGGTAAGATGGTATTCTTATCAAACATTGTAACTCCTCAAATATGCCAATTTACCAAGGAAACAAAACACAGCAGTCTACATGTTGGAAACACTGACTTTATTGTTGACATTTGGTACTGTAAAAAAGGTACAGAGTATAACCATTCAGGCCCAGGATCTCTGTAACGCTGCTTTGTGACAATGGTCTATGTAAAAAAAAAACCTAAGTTAACAGTTATAATGTTACAAATAAAATTTAATAGAATCTGGAGCAAATGTGATTAATGTTACCACCGCTGTCGCTACAGTATTGTATTGCACTCAATAATAGCAAAGCTATTAAAATTAACATCTTTACTGTAGCATCAAGAAAGCACAGACTTAAAAATGTAAAATGTGATGTTAGCTATAACTATAGTTGAATAAAAGGCAGGGAGGGCATAAAAGTACATGCTAGATAACGTTATGTTACTGACTGGAGATGACTAACCGCTAAGCATTTCCTCTGTTTACTTATATAAAACCATACCAACATCCTTTCCCCACAAATTTGTATAACAAGCTATTTTTTATGCTGTAGCATAGATTTCAGATGTTCAGATAACCAGTCTAACCTGCACCGGATGTGTTTCTTATTTTTATTACATTTTTTTTTGTCAGAAGAGTTATGACGTTGTAGTACAACAACAGGTTTTTAAGGTTTTTAACCGCCCAGCTTTCTTGCATAAGTACTACATACTCTTAGTGCACTTGGAAGTGTACTTACAAGTACACGAGTATGCAAGTATGCAATTTGAGACACAGCCATTGCCTGTTGACTTGTTCCATGTTGGCACAGCCATTCAATCATTCACTGGCATTAAAAGATAAACTTCTCTGGAGATTAATACGCGGCCAACTAATCCAGTCGCACCGGTGGATGTGGTTCACAATTCAAAATTCCCTGTAGACACACCTCTCTGTAACATGGCATGATGACGGAAAAATAAGTTTCCTTCCACTACATTGATTTTGATCTTCATTAACAGTACACATGAAAATGGTTCAAGTGAGAAGTTAGTGGCAGTATTCACTGCACTGGCATGCGGTGAAATGCATTCCAATATTTGACTTAAGATTGTGAAATTGCCTGGATTCCCCTTCCTTGCCCCTGAGAATGCATTCTTTTTTCCCAAGGTAGCAGATGCCCACACATTTTTTTTTAAATACCGCCTTGGAGTATTTTTCTATTGCCCGAGGCCTACAGTTTCCCTTTTTACACTTAAAGTTGCATTGGCGTTATGATATGATATGATAGCTGTGCCATCACAGAATGCAGTGCATCTCCCAGGAATCAAAGCAATTTGGTCTGCGTTAATAGGAAAAGGTTCAAGGATTGTGAGTGTCAGAAACAAGTACAACCATATAGAAAGAAAACCAGAGGAACGTGTACACATACAGTATAACCTTCGATGCCTCCTTTTCCTGTTCTTCCCAATATGCATTGCTTGTGCTAAAAGAGTTATTTGAAAGCAGAACAAAAAAAACTAAAGAAAAATTGGTTCTTCTCTGAGATGATTGTATCACTGAGATAGTGTGTTATTGGACAATTTTCTGATCAACAGTGCATCAGTGCACACACACCATTTATTTTTAACGCATAAACAAATTCAACAAAGACTAATAGAACACAGCATCTATCACAAAAATGACAAATTGAGAATATGTGCTTCGTGTGCCGTGAATGGCTGAGCAGGATGCAGAGGCAGAAAGCCAGCAGTAATGGTTAATGTATGACACCGGACCACCTCCGAAACTTAAATAATACTAACACGGAAATCTTAAAGCATGCTTTGATGGCTAAGCAGGTTTTTCTTTTGACAAAGAAATCACAACAATAATTTTGATTTCCTCAAGCCATGCTCGGCATTTCAAAATAATTGTGACAGGTCATTCAGAAATCTGCGCCTTTCATGATAAAAGCTGAACAGGCCTTTAAAAAGAGGGCTGTGACAACTTTTGCTCGCTTCCTCACAACCTAAGCCGAATAATTCACTGCAAATACTTTGGATGTACTGGGCACGCCACTTATTCAGTTAGACGATTGCAATTTGAAATGAGTGTAATAGCCTATATAATATAGTCACAGTAGAATAGAAGCAAGTATAATGTAGCAGGTGTATATTAAGAACCGTGCGATATATAGCATTAGGCATGGGTGTGCCAGGGGAAGGCCACTCAAACATTTCCTGGCCCACCCATTTATCTTGGTTGAACCACCACACCCAATTGTGAATGTCCAGGGTTGACAGAGGGGGTACAGAGGAAATATGAAGGATAGACTAGCGAATCTCCACGTGAACCATGAACACCTGAAATGGGTAAACATCATCAGAAGAGCTTTGCCCCGCCCTGCCCCTGATCGACCTCAGGTACCTTACTTTTACCTTACCTTTGCAACTATCCGTGAAATCTGCTCAAAAATGACCAAGAAATATGGAAATAAGGAGCACATCAAAGACCCACGTTTTCACAGATTTTGAAGGACTGCAGGCGTTTTCGTGAAATTGTTGCATCACGCTCTTGACATTTGTTATGCCGCGCATGGAAAAGGACTCCTCATTTCTCAACAAAAAAAAAGAAATTATATATAAGAACAGCTGTACAGAAGCTTTTGAAGACCAAAACCTATTTTAGGAAAGTTGTCACTCCCGTGGAATAAAAAGTCACTGTGACAGGGCTCTGGAACTATATCCTGCAATGGAGGCTGTTGTGTTTGTAGTTTGCCTGCGTGCTGCGAGGGAGTTTGCTTCTGCATGACATATTATAATGCTCAAATTGGTGGAGAGACGCTGTCAGTGGGAGTTGGCTAAAGAACATGGATATAAGGCTCATATTTCCTGACTGAACATCTAGCATTTAGAGAAAGACCTGCCCCCATGCAACTTTCCATCCTCAGTCATGCATGCTTTTTTCACAGTGATATTGAATTTAAGTCTCTTAGGTCCTTTATCGCTGTGCCTTGCTCCTTTTTTAAGAGCTCCCCATTTACCGAACTCTCTTGGGAGTAACATTAAAAAGGGGGTTTAGCCAGGACCTTGCCATGTTTGCCAGCTGCAATTTATCGACGAGCGGGGCGCACGTGTGAGGTTATGAGACCTTTCAAGTAGAAGAGATAATTGAGGGACTCAGATTAATGGCGTGTCATGACAACTTACCCTGCATTCCCATTGACCTTTTCCGTAGAACATAGGCTTGATAGATGTACTTCATTACCGAGTTTTGACTTGAAAATGGAATCCTACCCCATCCCCATGGCAGGCTCATCAATGATTGATCAGCTTTGGAATGGAGAAGGTAAAAAAAAAAACCAGCACAGGTGGAGAGAAATGACCCACTGTCGTGCTAATGAAAACCAGCCAAAACGTGTGACAAGACAGCTCGGGAGTTTTGGGAATTTTTTTTGTTCTTTTTTTTTTTGTATGGAAAGGGAATTTTGACAGCTAAGGAGCACAAAGAAAACATGTTTGCCCGGGCTTGTGGGGGAGGGGAACCAGTCGTCGGAGCTTCGTTGTTAAAAAGTTAACCGTCTTGTAAGTGCTATCCTGGGACGTGTGGGAAAGTTGCCGTGGAGATGAGGTGCACTATTTATTTATTTCGCAGCCAGTTCACATCACGGAAGATATAACTACAGAGCAAACGTACAGTAATAAGGAAATAGCATCTCCCCAGCCCAGATAACACAGCAGGAGAGCACTGACCCTTAGAAGGCAGGCTAATGAACGAGATGATGGCCTGCCTGTGGAGAGGTGAGAAAGTAGGCCCACGCTCTCACTGGAAATTGGACTCCTTTTTTATTTTATTTTATTTTTTTTTAAAACTTTGTGGCCCTTTTTTGTATTCATTAGTTATAACTGAGGTGGAAGCTCCCTGAATGAGGCGATGAATTCTTACTCTCTCACTTCAGAAAGAGAGGGACTTTTTTAATGGCCCCTTTAACTCAATAAACCTTATATTTTTCACTAACTGATTGCTTCTCTGAAACTCAAACTCCCCCTTTTCATCTTTAACACAACCATGTCCAATAAAAAAGGAATGGTCTTCATCTTAATCTACTTCTAAAGTACCTCACAATATGTGGCACACATCCTCAATAATGCTTTATTTCAAGAAAAAAGTAAACACTTACGCTGTACTTGATTAATCATGGCTACATTCCATCCTTCCACATATTTAGTGTGTGCTCTGTCCAAATCCAGGATTAGGTCAATTAAATCCCTGTTTGAACCACTGGTGATAATCCCCCTGTAATAAAAGAATGAAATGTAAAAATACTCAAATGAGGCCATTTGTTTTCATGTGAATTAGAGGCTTATTGTATAATTGATTGTATCCCTCTAGCAAGAAGAGACACACACACACATTCACGCATGCATGCACACAAATACCCGGACACTCAGATACTCTCTCTCTCTCACACACACACACACACACAGATACACAGGTACTCTCTATATCTGTCTTTCTCACACACACACACACACACACACACACACACACACACACACACACACACACACACACACACACACGCGCTTGCAGCGGAAAGGCAACAGTGAATTTCTCACTTTGCAATTGGCAGGCGACACGTGCACAATGGCGGACTACAACAAGCTGAAGAGCATGCTACTGGACATACAGCCCAGAGACTTGAACTCTGTGCACCAGACTGGGGGAAATCGCATGGACCAGAAGAGGGCCATGGTGGATTCCATGTTTAAGTACCTGGATGTGGACAAGGACGGCCGTTTGCAAAGCGAGGAGTTGGCAAAGGTGAGGCCGCATATTGCCTATCTGCTATTTTGAGAGTGTGAGGTGAATGCATTTCAGGCAACGGCTTGGAGCATTCCCTGCAAACCACAAATAGAACAGAGTATGTTTGATTTACATTACATTACAGGCATTTAGCAGACGCTCTTATCCAGAGCGACTTACACAACTTTTTTATCATGTTTTACATATTATCCATTTATACAGCTGGATATATACTGAAGCAATTCAGGTTAAGTACCTTGCTCAAGGGTATAACGGCAGTGTCCTACCTGGGAATCGAACCTGCAATCTTTCGGTTACAAGTCCAGTTCCTTAACCATTATACTACACTGCCGCCACTATTTAATGTCTCACAGAAAGTCATTGGTATTATGATATTTATGATCATACAGTTAATATTGTAATTGTATTAGCAGCAGTTATATCTGGCATATTTGTAAAAGTAACAGCACTTTAGCAGTGGTGGTTGTATTAGGTCAAGTGATTCACTGAAAGATGCATATTCATAAATCTCTGTGGCATCTAATTATCAATGTCACTATTATCTGCCACTTTAAAAAATGCCATTTAGGATAGAGTGACTTGATTCCCTGGAGGACCATGTACGTACTGCAATGAGAACCTACAGTGATGGCAATTACAATGATAAATCCCATTGAAATGTGGTCCAACTGAAATACGAGACAAATCAAGATTTTCTCAGAGTAAGTCCGACACAAAATACGGAACTGTCCCGGGTAAAATGGGGGACGACCAGTCACCCTAGTTAAGGAAGAACATCACTATCAAGGCTAAAAGATCTGTGCTTCATTCAAGGATACTGAGTGTTTAAATAACCAAGTTGATTATAAATGACAGAACACTGTTGGCAAAACCCAGCCCATAACAGTGAAAAGCACTCCATGAAGCAATGCTTCTCTGTGTTCTCCTCTGCAGCGGCAAAGCCAGCCATTATCTTGAGCGTGCTGCTGTGCAAAATGTTTATCATTAGATTTGTTCATTTACAATTGGGGAAAGTCGTGTGAGATTTATCTGGAAAATATTTAGGAAATTATGCACATTATACAGTATGTACCAAACAGTCTATTTTCTCTACGTGCTGATAGGAGTAGATATGGCCAGGTGTTCGATTTTAATACCCCTGCAATGTCCATTTATCCATCAGGATAATGGTATACAAATCAGAATTCAAGGCGTTTTGATCGATGTTGCCATCTTTGAAAGCGAGTGTCTCCCTCGGTCTGCTCTGCTTCTTATGTCTGCTGTGATGTATTTAGTGTCCTTCTGGATGAGCGTATCTGCCCGATAAATGAATAATGTTACAGCTGCAGAATGTAATAACAAAGATTTACCTTTGTTTGACAGAACTGAACACGTTATGATTTCTTTTTTCTCAGCATTCATGATTTCCTTAAATCTTCACTCTTCACTGACACATAAAATTCTGATCTTTTGAAACATAGGCTGACACGGTATAAATGTATTTTACAAACGTATGTGTGTGTGTGTGTGTGTGTGTGTGTGTGTGTGTGTGTGTGTGTGTGTGTGTGTGTATATATATATACATACATACAGTGGTTTGAAAAAATATTCAGCCCCTTACACTTTTTCATATTTTTGTTGTGTATGAACATTTGATAAAAATTTATTTAATCAGGCTTTTTTTGCTGGTTTTCAACAAAAATAACTCCACAATATCAATGTGAAAAGTAAAATCTACAATTTGTTCCAAGTAATTTACAAATATAAAACAGAAAACAATCAATTCCTTAAGTATTCGGCCCCATTGCTTCATTGTACTGTAAAAGCAATACAGGCAAAACCTTTTTCAAAATTGTACATCATAAGTTGTCCAGACGTCATGTTTAGATTGTATTTAAGGACTTTGAACAATATTTTCTTTGAAAATGTGTGTTAATACTATCTTTCTTGGTAACAAAGCCAATATGGGGTCCCTGCAATGCATTTTAATGGCTCTTAATGGGATTTTAGAGAGTACAATGGATGTTACCTCACAATACTCAAGCACAGTATATATTGTTCACTCATGGATGGCATTTGAGGCGAGTCCCTGGGGGTTCAAAGAAAATATAAATCATCACGTCTCCATCACTATATGCAAAAATGTAGAAGGTAATTATGTAGCTTTTTCCGATTAGATTTCTCCATTGACATCCATCGTGAAACCAGACAGGAAAAAGTTACTGAACTACATTTATGCATATAGTGATGGCGAGGTAATGATTTACATTTTCTTTGAACCCCCAGGGACTCGTCTCAAATGGCATCCATGAGTGAACAATATCACATATACTGTGCTAGAGTATTTAAGATTTAAACCATGACATGCCGTGCATATACAAGAATATATGGCACGATAGGGTGGTGATCGGCCCGAGGCTGATGTAGTAAGTAAGCTGATGTAGAAAAGATTTACAATGATATTCTGTTTGCCAATGGTTTAATTTTTTATATAAAACTAGACTAAGGTTTAGAGAGAGCCTACTTCTTTTTTAAAGAGAGCCAATTTCAACAAATTAGGCTACATTCATGTTAATACAGATTCCCGTCAATAGGATTATGATGTGTGTTTGATTAAGGTGCATATTGATGTCGCTTTCAAACTTGTGAACATTTACAAATTACAAAAGTGCCTCCATTTCCAATTTGTTCTGTATATGCAAATATATTTAAAGTGAATCCAGACTGTTCTTAACTTCACCATTCAGATAAATTCAAATGTTCAGCAAATGTGTCTGAGAAGTAAAAAATCACGCACTCATTTAATTGTGTTAAGGACAAGCATTTTGATTAGATTTTCTGCACAGGTTTCAATTAGATCTTTTTTTAAATGAAACTTTCTGTACAGATATCAATGAAAGACCACCTGGAGGATTGTCTGCTGGAATGTACCATGCAAGACCTGATCCGTTATGATGACTACAACAACGATGGCCACCTCTCTTTACAGGAGTTCTACACTGCTTTCCGTGAGTACAGACTAAATCTATCAGGCCTACATTCACAATATACAGTATTTCTCTTGACTCAAAAATAACATAAAGTGTTTGTTTTAGAGAAGAACATAGAAAAATATAGTAAAGAGTGCTACCTGAGTATGTTGAAAAGATATCAACGGATAATGATAGAAGGTGCTGGGGTGTTGGGGTACTGGGGTAACAATACAAAAAGAGGAACTACCAGGGTACTGTTCTATAGGGCATGCTTAATAAAATGTCTTTATTTCATGGGACATTCCAATGCATGAATTGTAAAAAGTCCAAGTGTTTCAGAAAAAGCTTGGTTCTTCATATTTGGTTCTTCCAAAAGTTCATTGAACTTACCAAACTGTCTTTAAGGGGAGAAAAAAAGCACACATTACATTTTGAGTTAGATTTAAGGATAAATACGGACTGAGTTGAGCTTCAGTGCTGTACCATTAGGGTGAAT
Organism: Synaphobranchus kaupii; assembly: GCA_029718625.1. Taxonomy (NCBI): domain Eukaryota; kingdom Metazoa; phylum Chordata; class Actinopteri; order Anguilliformes; family Synaphobranchidae; genus Synaphobranchus; species Synaphobranchus kaupii. Next base: position 16,798,141 of record CM056385.1, on the reverse strand, counting down.
TGGGGTTAGTGTCAATGCAAGGAAAAAGCAAACCTAGGCATTGACAGTCAAGCTGATTGGATCACCCAGGCAAGAACTTGAACAATTGCCCGAGCACCTGGTGTGAGAAGCCTAATCGTTAATCCGATAATGTGAGTCAGGGTTTGGATGGAACAAAATCCAAAGAACTGCACAATAAGCAGGATTATTGTAGCTTACTCCCTTACCCCAAGATTTTCATTGAATGTCCAATTTCTGAAGCCTTTTTTTTTAAATAAATTGTTTTATGTAGTTACTCAAGTTAAAACACCGGTACCCAAATAGAAAATACATGTTGCATTTGACCCATGCATTATTACAGCTGCATGAAACCCCAGCAGTCATAAAGTTATAAGTGTTAAGTGTTATAAGTGTTTTTCTATTTTATTTTTTCAGTGGAATCATAGTTGTCATTACCCAGTTATTTCCTGTAGCATCCAGATGGTCTGGAATTTGACTCTTTGTTGTTTTACATGTTGTGTATACTTCACAATGTTTAACTGAGAAGATACAGAGTGTGTAGGGACAGGAAAATAACTAAATAGTTAACTGTATTGTACCGCATATAAAGCAGAACCAGGGCTGGGATTTCAGGAAAACCTACCTCTAACTGTAACCAATTTGAAAGAAACTGCGTGCTCTATTTTCCAACCGGTGGCGAGCTGTCGCACCGGCAAAGTGGAATTTTTGTTGTGGATTTTGACACGTCTGAGCCTGTTTGGTAATTTGGTGACTCGCTGTTCACAGGAGAAGCACTGTTGGGGGTGTGTCAGTGCACTTCAAGCAGCCCTGAAATGTTGCTACAGCACATTGCAATTTTGGGATCAGCTTAGTTCAATTGATTGTCTTTGTATGCCATCCATGATTGTATTGTTGTTTATGATTAAGACAACTTTGGTGAATGGATTAACTTGTATTTGCAATTTTTGTTTATTCACACATTTCTTCGTCCAAATGCACAATTTAATTTCTGCATGGGCTATTTCAGTATATGGTGGACTTTGTTTGATTATAATATCGTACCACACAGACACACATTTTTCTACATAGCCTAACATTTTCCCGTGAACTTGGAGACTTTATTGACTTACGCAATCCGATGGCCATCACTGCACTTACGTATCCTATATAGCCTAAAACAATAGGACTAAAACACTACAAATGATTAAGCATACTTAGTTTGTGACTTTAGACGTTCCCTTGTGAAAAGAATACAGTGATAGTATACATTTTTAGTGATATGAATGCAAAATGGATATGAGGGTAAATTTTACCCATTGGCAGTTTAGGCTTAACATCATCCGCTCTTTTGGCGGTCGGCTTCAGGTGCCATAGATTCTTCCATGACGACTCATTCCTCCCTCACAAGAATATCAGTTTTCTCTTGGGAGAAGCTTCTTCCCAAGAGAAGACTGAATATATCCTCGTCTTCCATTGCACTGGTAGACCACAGAAATGGATAGTATGCTGGGGCGCAAAGTGTATGGGTTTTAAAGGGAATGTAAATGCGCTGCACCACTGACTAAGCACATGTGCTGTGCACCAGAAAATAGAGCCCATGGATTCAATCTCACTTCGGAGTCCCGAGGGTGAGAACATTTAGCCTCCACTGCCCGAAGGCCAGGAGTTCAGCAGAAGAGGCTAACCTTGGGGATTGCACATACTTCTGTATTGATGTAGCAGACTCTATATTCACTATTTACTGCGCTGCATAAGCTACCAAACTGCAAGTACATTAATCTGGGACAGTAATCTGGTCATTTGAAGAAGCTCTGCTTGAATTATCTGTGCATCTTCAGTCTATATATAAGCCTTTGTAAACAGACAGCTCGCTTCAGATTCAAATTTCCGGTCTGTTAGCTGCATCGCACCAGGTTAAGCTAAGCATAACAGAAATCATATCCTCTAATTATCCTCGTACTTACTAAATGTATAGCCTGCATGTGCAACACAGCGAAGCGCTAGCTCAGCCGAATTCATTCAGAAGAGCGGAGTTGTGAATAGGGAGTAGATAAACACTGCATTTGGTTCAGGCAAGCTTGCTATGCAGCCCTGGAGGTGACCCCGATGGCGCGGTAGTGTTTCCAGGCCCAAAATGGAGGTGAATTCTCCACAGTGAGTCCAGGGACAGGGTCCCTGACTAAGACACGGACAGATGTCGAACCAGCGGTAGACAGCGGCAGCGTAGGGAAGTGTGTGTGTGTGTGTGTGTGTGTCTGGGGCGGGGGGGGGGTTGATCACAGGAGGAAAGCAGAAGGTGCAGGCCCGGTACCTCCCGCACCACGACTCTATTCGTTTTTCATCAGTCCTTTTAATAGAGGAATCATGAGGACGCCGCGAGCTTCGCTGCCAGGCACAGTCAGCAGATCTGTTTAAGTAATCAAGCCATTGAATAAGGGAGGGAGAGAGAAAGGGATGGAAAGAAAGTGAGAATGGGGGTGGGGGGCTGTTGGCAGAGGAGCAGACCTCATTGTCAGCGGTTGGCAGAATGTGGGGGGGGACTCCCGACACATTTCTGGGAAGGTCAGCAGGGGACATACATGCCAGTCCTTCTGTCTGTCCGTGTCCGTGATGGATATTCTCAGCGTAACTGCCTGGATGGATAGATAGCACTCCGGGTATGTAGAAACATATCAAAATTACATTTTTGGGTGAACTGCCCCTTTCAAAATAAGACAAAAGAAGTAGACAGACTGACAGTTGGCGTCAATTTATTCCAGTCTTATTTCAACTGGTTTCTAAACTAAAGTTAGATTTTGAACACAGCCACAACCAGATTGTATTGTTAAATACAGGGCAGTGTATGTAGCTGGCATAGGCCAGTTATTATGCACTGAGGTTGGGAGAACCCTGCTGACCCTAAACCCTCCCTCCTCAGTCTCTGGATGCTACTGCCAATTATGAGTTTCCACATAGGACACTTACTACAGTCAGCACTGGTTTCATAAAGGACCATGGGGTATAATGGTTTACTGTACACTGCCTACATTTAGAATGCACTCAAATTCCCATGCATCCATCTGTCATATATACTGTAGTTTGCTCCAAGGGATTTTCAGTTTTAAAAAAAATAAAAAATTTTGTGAACATTTTAAGACTTATGATTTAAGCATTATTTTAAAACAAAAAAAAAAAAACGGTGTTTTTGTAAAACTGCAAGTATCAGAGACATCGCGGTGCCCAACAGAAGCATTGTTAGCGTGCTTGTCATGTTTTATATGCATCGGTGTGCTGTGACGTATGGAGGCTTCTCAGTCTCCCCGTATCCATGAAGTTCTGTAATGCCGTCTGTCTGAAATCACCGACTTCACAACTAATTGCAAACATCTGTGCATCTCCTTCTGCATTCTTCAGCAATTGGCCACGCGCCACGGTAATTACCAACTGACAGGGCGGCCGCATTAAGCTTTAATTCCTCTTCATTCTTGTGGCTGAAAAGTGTGTGACAGAAACAGGATTCACCGCCCCCCCCCCCCCCCCCCCCTCAGGCATCCAGGACCCCCCTCCCGAGTTTCCAGGGCAGACCACCACCCGACCACCGCGGCCCCCCATACCAAACACTGTCACACGGGCAGAAGGCACGCCTTTAATGTTCTCTCGCATATCAAGGTGAGGCAAGAGAGGAGAATCCCCATGGCAACCGTACGTGCCGTCCTAATCTTGGAATAATCTCTTTGTGATGCACTTAACAATGCATTACCACGCTCTCTTCACGGACTGCTTGGCCGTCCCTCGTTGAAGATTTGTTTCTCCTACTTGTTTTATTGCTGTGTGGGTACAGTGGCAGGCTGACAGAATTTGGGGCCTCATTTAGGATGATGAAGTTCATCAACCATAACCCCCCCACCCCCCCTCCATTTACAATTACATCCTAGGTTAACAGGATGTGTTTCTTGTCTGTAAGAGTAGGGACTGAGCCATAAGGCATAGTACAAACAAATATAATAACGCAATACATTGCAATTACAATCTCTGCTCTGGAAATTTATGGAAAAGTATCAATAATCAATAAATGTGAGTCTGTCATCTTGTAATAGATTTATTAGATTTCAGGGGTGGGAAATTCCATTCATGCAGGGCCAGTGTGTGTACAGTATGTAGGTGTTCATTGTCACCAATGCCATGGGCCATCATGTTAGGACATATGAACAGTCTGGGGCTAATTCAATAATTAAGAGCAGAAATTAGCATGAAATCCAGACACAGATATGGCTCTCCTTGCCCACACCCGATATAGATCCTTACATTGGGGATCTGCGTTACGAGGGGAAACCAGCCAAGGGCATAGCTGTATACTCTCTCAAAGAAGGCATAGGCTTAGTTGCTTGCTACTTCCAACACGCTGAAAAGAGATTGTGTTTGCGATCGTTGGCCGTATCTTCCACTGCAGCTCTCACCAAGAAATATTATCAATTTCCTGGAAAGATGGAGGTTTGTGTGTACGGCAGTCTTACCGGGTACATAACATGACTGACAGAGTCTTCTCTTTACTGCCTGTGACTCCTTTAATCAGATCAATGGAATGGATCTGCTGCCGGAATCAATAAAAAAAGTTGGAGGAGTGAACAAACAGAAAATCCATAAAGTTTATTCAAATTAGTGAGCCAAAGCAGCTATCAAATAAAGAGTGCTTTTGATGAATTTCATAAGTGCGTTTGATTTTTCTTCAGTTTGTGTTCACTTCCTTCCAAAACAATGTATTCATGTGGAGCTTTGCATGCATGCCACTGAGATTAATTGCAACTCGTCTGAATATAAAAACAAAACAAATGGAAATGTTTTACTCTCACAGAACAGCCAAAGTGGTAATTATCAGTTAGAAAATTCAAAGTGAAAGTGAATCATGTAGATATCATGTAGACTAGAGAGGACTGTTGTGATGTAAATTGTCTGATTTGTTTGATAATTGCGTTTTAAATCACTTTAAGGCAGGGGTGGGAAATTTCGGTCCTGGAGGGCCGGTGTGTATGCAGGTTTTTGTTTCCACCAATTGCCCAGGCTAAATTAGCTAATTGGCTGTATACATCTACACTGTATCCCTCATAGATTCGTTCACAGTAGAAAATTCCATACAGGGACACAAGAACAGTTTTTGGCTGTCATTCATGCGCTTTTCAAGAAATGTAGCTAGAATGTCAGATGGCGCAAATGTTAGGGCTAATTACGTAATTAAGGCCAGAAGCTGCCATGAAAACCAGAAACGGATACGGCCCTCGTTGCCCACCTGCTTTAAGTGTAATCCCTGTGCCTGTTCACTCCATTGGAGAATGATAATCTCCCTAATTAAGTGTGGAGATGCTTATCCTCCTGAAATAGTGAGGTGACATTGGGCTCCACTTGTGATTGTGAGAGTCCGCGCACCCGTGCAGTTCTGCTTTCGCCGTCAAATTGCATTAGTCCTTCGGCACAGACGCACTGCTCCTCTCGCAGGCCCCCCCCGGCTGTTCTCCGTGCGGTATGTGGCCCTCTTTTATCACGTCTCGGACTCGCACTCAAAGCGGGAAATAATTAATTATCGTGTCTCCATTGATTTGCCCCTTCCGCGGCGCTTTGCTCTCTTCAAACAAGTGCATCGGGGGAGGAGAGCGTCTCCTTTTCATGCCTACAGAAAACGTTCCTCAGATCAGGAAAACTGTTCGGGAGGGCCAGATGTCTCTTCCCCGTTGCCGGGCTCGGAATGTTGTTCCGTAGAAAATATTGAAATGGAATAAAGAAATAAAACTATCGCAGATAGCATAACCTGTAAAACCTCCCTGTCCATCCAAAAATAACTATGGTAGATGGGCGTAGGTGGGCCAGGGTGTTACTCACAAATTTCACAGACCTTGTTGTGCACGGTTTTTTCGAAAACTACTTTCTACCGAAGTATGCCAACTCTGTATATCCACCAAAGTCTTAACCAAAGCACGCTGGTATTTTGGGGCTTATGTCAACACAGTGTGCCCTAAAGTAACCATGTTATTATATTTGGACAGAGGTGTTGCTGTTGATTGTTTTGAATGTGCATTTTTGGCACTTTGAGCGCCACAAACTTTGGACCCATTGACGTCCGTTCTATCAGGGGTGATATCACGGTGAGCTGCAGCGGATATCTATTAAACTAGTGAAATCTCAGCTAAACTATCTGGATGGATATATAGCACTCTGGGCATATAGAAACGCATCTGAATTAAATTTTTGGGTGAACTGTCCCTTTAAGGCATCTTAGATGTATTTGTCATAAATACAAGATTGGGTTTCAGAATGTATCGTTTACTGTATAACAAAGTGCCCTGCGTAAAAGTGACACTTAACATAACACTGTAGCCAAACAACTTTTCCACTGTTCTTCTGTTACACAGTGGACATAATTCATTTTCAATTTCTGCCACTTCTGTCAACAAGCGAACCACCAGAGTGCAACTGTGAAGTTCTGCCCAGAAGTAATTACGCCATTTTCAAGAATGCAGATGTTCTTTGTGCTAGTAGCCCATTACTCAGTCCTTACTGATAGTCTGGTTAAGCTGATTGGCCACGCTGGCAGGGGACCCCATCAATGCCTTTAGGAGAGTAAAGCAGCACGCATGCTTTGTGTGTGTGTCTGTCTGTGTCTCTGTGTTTGCGTTTGTGTGTGTATGTGTGTGTGTGTGTGTGTGTGTGTGTGTGTGTGTATGTGTGTGTGTGTGTGTGTGTGTGTGTGTGTGTGTGTGTGAGTGTGTGAGTGTGTGAGTGCATGAGTGCGCGCGTGTACATGTATATGTGCAACCGTGTGCACACGTGAGTGAGTGTGTGTGTGTGTGTGTGTGTGTGTGTGTGTGTTTGCGTTTGTGTGTGTGCGTGCGTGCGTGCGTGCGTGCGTGCGTGCGTGCGTGCGTGCGTGCGCGTGTGCGCGTGTGTACATGTATACGTGCAACCGTGTGCACGTGTGTGTGTGTGTGTGTGTGTGTGTGTTTGCATTTTTTGTACGTGTAGGTGTGTACGTGGGCAAAGTGAATTCCCAGATGCTGGGGAGTGAGACAGACTACAGGGAGCTTTTTTACAAACATGTCTATACACACCCCGCCGACTCTGTCCTCCTACAAACAGTGTTTATAGAACTGGAGAGGTTGCCATCTCTACCAGAGCAGCGCAGGGCACCTTCATGTGATGCAACAAATGCTAACCTTTTTATTGTAACTTTCAATAGAATTTGGTATGAAAGGAGTATGTCAGTACATCCCTCCCTGTTAACAGATGTTTGTTTGGCATAGTTTCACAGTGACGGATCCCCTTGAGTCTCAGAAACAGTTGCTCAGTTAGTATTGAGAGTGTCTCCTCTTCACTGAAGACCTTTTGTCCCACGGGACATCTACTCTGTGTCTCCTCTGTCATGTCCGTCTAACGAGACAGCGCCTGCTCCCGGAAGTTATTTTGTCAGATGGCAAGCTGCACCCCAATCGCTCGACTGATGCAAGGGTTCATCCACGCTGTTTGCACCACGCACACTGTCCTTGAGAAAAGACGGGGGTTTATGTTTTTTAGTTTTTCTTTCCCAAGCCGAGACGGACATGGAGCCTCTGATTCAACAACAACAGTAACAGTAGGGCGGTTACAGCATGAGGGCCGCTAAAAAGTGCAGGAAATGACTGTGGCCAATGAGAAGAGAGTACTTTAAACCCACATCTCCCTACCCATAATGACCTCTGCTCCTTCCCTGTGGGTAAGCCCTCCAGAAATGTACTCGCTACCATCATCGCCTGACTCAAATATTTGGTTCTCCTTCACATGGTTCCATATTGAGTGGAATCACACTAAAATAGTGAATAGTGAATACTGCATAGTGAAATAGTGGTCCTAAAGCCTGTATGAAGCATGAATGAGCCGGTCATTAACATGTCATAATAGCTGTATTAAACATACCTACACAAATGTCACACTCCTTTTGAGGGACGATATAGCACAAGCTGTGGAAACACACATCTCAATAACACATGGTGTCAGTTCAGTCCTACTTTGCCATATTACCATATGGTTAATCCTTCTACGAAATTCCTGCACAAATCCTTATGAATATCTTATGAAGGGGTCTAGAATATACACTTTGTGTAAAGTATGATCAAAATTATGAATAAATGACCAGTCAATTATAGTGTCTATTTTTAAAGAATGCAAGATATAGGGCAATTTCCTATGTCTAATAAGCAAATTATTTATGTCATTGCATATCATTGCATATCTTAGTTTACATTTCAATTGTTTTTTTCCACATTGCAGTGTCTGAAAATCACTGTTTAGCTGAGAACCTGGCATAGCTACATACTACATATGTTCTTTTGAAAATCAGCCTCAAGCCACGGAAAGCATTGTTTTCCCTCCTTTCACACTTATTTATTGAAACCCAGTGCTGTGCTTCTCACATTTTAAAACTTGTCACCATGACAACTGCATAGAATTGATAAGAGATAGGTCCCTGCCCCAGTCGAAATAATAATAATTATTTTTACCTCATAAAATGTAATGAAACAAATGAACAACACAAGAATAACTAAAGGAATAGGCAATGTGTATGTACTCGGGTTGAATGATAAATCTAACTTAAACGTGTTATTTCACATTCACTAAGAATTTCCAAGATTTTGGCTGTTTTTTACATTTAATCCATAGAGAGAGAGGTGGAGAAGCATCTGGTTATTGGAGAGATGCATGTGACTCTGGTCATAGAAGCTGTGCATGCATTGCAGATTCGGACCAATCAGAAACATCCTCATTGGCTACGAGTCTGGGCTAACAAATCGGGTAGAAAAGAACACTTGAAACGGCCGCAAACAAGTTTTCACTACCATCTAACAATATGCTGTAATTTCAATTATAGCTTTGTAATTACAGTGTAATTACACAGTTATAACTCATATAATGTGGTTGAACCTAAAAATGCAACAGTCACAAAAGTGAATATGGGTATGTACTGTATAATTATTATCTACCTAAATATCAAATTGTGAGGCCTTTTATTAATCCTTTCCTCTTAATTTATCAGACTTCTGTAGCGTCCTTGGGGACTAATTAAGTACAAAACCATCTTTTTTTCCCCCTCGGGCTATGGATGGAGTCATGCTTTCAGGAAACAACTGCTCTAAAATAAACGCACGGTAATTTCTCATGCTCTTATCCTCTTATTTGAGGAAGGCAAATTGAGTGACAGGCATTAGTGTATCGTGTCCATTTCCTTGTTGAAATGAATGTTGAACAGTTGATTATTCCCAACTAGTGGCCATTTTAAAACATCTATGGTGGTGGTTATGTTAACTGTAGCCTCTGTCTGTTCAGCTGAACCGGATGGTAATATTTCAGAGATTACTCCTTGTTAGAGGAAACCGAGCCATTCTCTATTATAATAGTCACTTCTCTTTTATGTTGTTTGTTGTCAAAGGCATCAAAAATAAAAAAGAACACACATGAATATGCATTCAGAGCACATTTTGTAATATGCTTGAGTGAAATCACTTTGTTCTTGACTGGCTCCAGCTTATATCTGGCTCAGGTATGTAAATAATCCATATATACCGTACCTATGAATTCTGCAGAACCAGTGGTGGTAGTCATCTATGCATCGAATGATACTACTAGAAATAAAATGACTTGTTTTACCTTGGTACTCTATCAAAACATTTTTGTGCCATGGATAACAACACATGATACAGTGAAAATGTTAAGTAAAATACAATTTATTTTATTTTTATTGAATGTCCTTTGTAGTGTAGGTTTCAGCATCATAGAATATATGGTTCTTGACATTAAGACCAGAGACTTGCTTGGTCTTATTACAGTATATTCTGTTAATAATAATCAAAACAGAGAGTGGCAGTATAGTATGGTTAGTAATGGTTAAACAATTGTGCTTAGGCTGCAAATTGCATTCCTCTGTGGGGTACTGCCTTGTACCGTAGCAAGGTATTTAGCATGCATTGCTTCAGTAAATATCAAACTGTGTAAATGGATTGCATGTAAAAAAAAAAGTGAGCTGTATAGGATTCAAGTTAGTATCTACTAAATACCTGCATTGACCAGTAACCAATTAAATCTGATTTTACACAGCCAGTTTCATGCAACCCAATTTGGAATTGTTTTGTTTATTCAATACAGCGTGAAGAATGTGTATGGTTGGGAACCTCAGTGCCTCTCTGCAGGGTGGCCAAACACAAAGTTGGGCCTCTAGTTTCTTAGAAAATGTCATAGCCATGAATTCTTGACTCCATAAGCACATGAATGCATGGATGAACCGACATCTGCTTTCCATAATTCTGTATTAAGGATTGAATAAGGACACTAAACTGTTCACGGGGAAAATTCAGCCTGATATAATGCAAACAGCTGCATACAGCTACAGCCTTCAAACTGTAGCATTTGATTCTCTACATGTAATATTCATGCAATATTCGTTCCGAAGAAGATGCGCACACCTTGGAATGTGAAAATGCATTTTTCCATAGAAATCTCTTTTGTCTGACTTTCAGGAAGCAATCTAATCTATTTTCTTCTATTGTGTTTGAGTAGTGGACGACTATAATCAAACTGACTATTTACCATTGGTGTTGCAGTGAGGAAAGATCAAAGATCAAATAATATTCAATAATTCAGCCCTGAATTAGTTTTATGCTTTATTTTATGGCTTTTTTTTTATCCAGTGAAACAAAATAAGAGCAATATTTGATATGATATTTTAAACACTAAGGGGTCGATTTACTAAGTATTTAGAGTCACTATGTAAATTACTCCAGCCGCAAACAGCCATATTCAAATGTGTTTAGAATGGATACACTGTAAAGAAATATCTCATAAGAAAATGGTCAAAAGACTGGCAGCAATGTTGCCAGTGAAAAACCATTTAATGAATGGGGAAAAAAATTATAAATCCTATTCTGATGTGTCAGCTGCAGTACAGATACTAATATTTGATTTCTATAAACACGAGAGATTTGTCAATGCTAAACCTTTATCATTGAAATTTCCACTTTAGAGAGTACCAGACAGTCAAAATTCTCCAAGCTACACAAAAAAAGGACGTGGAAGTGCCAATAAACTAAAACAATGGCTGTTTTAAAGCCCTTAATGGACTGTTTCAGATGTAATAAATGCTTTTTCCCATCAGCTCACAGACTTTATGCTAGTAAAATACACACTTTTCATGGGCGCTAATGTGTGCTTTTTCACACCATGAGCACTTAGCCATTTAATACCGGGTTTGACTCAGCTCGTTTTTATTTATTTTAACCCCTTCTCTAGCACCACCTTCTTTGAACACAAGCCTGAAAATAAGACGTGCACTGTTCTTGAACCCCTTTGACTACAGGCATAATCTTGGTCTCCTATGTAAAACAATCCTTAGGGCTTAGTTTTCCAAGAGTCAGAATTACTCTAAGTATTACTGAAACAAAGTAACAGAGGCTCAAACACAGTGGAAGTGGAAGTATTTTTCTTTCCTAAAAAGATTTTCCTTTTTTTTTTGTCCAGGATAAGTTTACCGACTTTACCGTGATTTGTGTTGTCTGTGGCTTTCCAGAATACATGGAACATACATAGTTGTTTTGATTGAGCCCGTTTTGTGTCATGTTACAAAATGAGAAACCGTTGTCGCTATAACATTGGTATCAGATCGAATCAAGACTTTTAACACTTTCAAACGGTATATTGGTATATATGACAAGATTTATTGAAAATTTAGCTGAATACGAGCCGGTGCTAGTTAAGGGATTAATTTATTTGATTTAAATTTTGACATAAAACATCGTTATTAGAGACATGGCGAAACTAGCGATGCCATATTTAAGCGGATGCTTAAAGTTACAGCTAATGCGGCTTTGCGAGTGGATTGAACTGTCCCACTAGTCTTAGGTTGGATATAAATGCAAACACCTTGGACAAGAAAGACCAGTAGGGATAGACATGCCAACCTCACTGAGAGATTGACCTTATTACGTATACAACATCACCATTGTACAACAAACGTAGTTACATGAAGACCTGCTGAATGATTTAGCAGTCGAGTGATAGCATGTAGAAATGAAGAGTGGCTATATATAACAGGTGTAAACAGTGACAGCTTTAAAGCTTCCCATCAAAAGTAATCTACTTCAATTTGAATTGCCTTCCACGAATCACACCCTAGTGCGGCTTCTGTAGCACCCACTGAAATGTAGACAATTTTTGCCAGAAATTAATGAAGTCAATTATGCCTGCAGCATCCTCTTAAAATGTGTGTGAAAACATGTCAATATATACAGGGAAACCGAGGAGAAACCGGTGTTACACCAAGCTACTTATTGACAACTACAAAGACTATACTGTGAGTGATATATTGCTTTCCTTGTGAATCGTTTCAGGTTTGTACTAAATTTCTAAGTAGATGATGAGGATGGCTGAATGTCACTATCCTTCTAAAACAACCCGAAAGCCAACAACCTGCATGTAACTAAACAGAGAAGGCCAGAGAAGAGCGTTAACCCTCGCTGGAAGTCAGCAGCAGATAGCGGTGTCAGGGTTGAGGCCTGTTCTTGTAGCGGGACGGCTGGCAGCTCAGGAGGAGAGAGGATGTGGTCGCAGTGTGCTTACTGCGGGTCAAATGTCAGCCACATTCTGGCAGAGCGCTCATTTCGGACAGCCGAAGGACAGCTTTGCAGAGAACTTCGCAGGGAATCTGCTTTGATGGTGCTTACCTCGCCGATTCTCTTGCCCGCAGATATTGTGAGGATGGAAGCTGCTGTGTACTCTCAGAATAAAGGTACAGTGGAGGTACATTTTTGTTCTTTAAGGAACAAATTTCCCACATGTACCCTGAAAGTACAGTAATGTTCTATGTGGGTACTAATAAGTACAAATCAATTGTGTATTGCTGGCTAGTTTTATGTACCTATAGGGTATTTACGTATAGGCTTTTATGTACCTACAGTACAATGTTTCTACCTTTTTAGACAATTTTTCTAATTTATTTTTCTGAGAGTGTGGACTCTAATGAGATGGGATGAGGTGGGAGGGGAGTCAGTTTGGATTCAGGTTAGCCAGCGGGCTTATAGATACTCCTCCTGTGTCTGATACAGCTGCTGGAATTTGAAGTAAGAATCTTTTTTTCACGTTGATTTACCATGCAGAAAAATCCAGAAACACAAAGCTCAATTTATTATTTTTTATTTTTTTGTGTTTTTTTCTGTTCAATGCAGGGGAAACTCGTCCTTCAAAAAGAAAAAGTTAACAATCCCCTCATATCTTTTTTTTTTTGACAAATTTAAGAGTGTGTAGATGAATAAATACTTTTTTCTCATGAGTGTCAATGAAAGACACAGATAACTTTCAAAGCACTGAATACCAATCAAATTACAACAGTGGAGTGGGACAATCATTCTTACCATGACGTCTGTTTTCTCTTGTCTGAGCAAGACATTTCAGCACATATTATTATTTATTATTTAAAAAATTATATTTTTTATGTTCTGAAGATAAAAAGTTTATATTCCTTCTTCCAAAGTCAGATCTTAACTTTGAAATTCCACCAGGGGCATTGTGGGATATTATATGCTATCTGTAAATCTTATTCTAGACTAGTCAGAAATCTCAAGTTTATTGCATGTAATGCTTCTTGTGATACCCTGCACTGTGCTATAATATATTAACTTATCAGATAACACAGCAATACGCAGCTCTACACTGCACTGATTATATTACCAGATATACAAATATAGTTTGTCTATGCTGGTGTCACATTCATACGCATTTGTCTTTAAATGTGAAATTTACAATACATTAGAATTCAGTTAGAGCTGAGGTGATCTATCTTGTTTTTATCGTCAGAACACAGTTAGCAGTTGTGTGGTTCTGGAATTCCACCACTGAGGGTCCATTGAACAATAAAGTTCTGGGATTCCACCACTGAGGGTCCATTGGGCAATGAAAGGTTCTGGTTCTATGACCATAGAACACAGGCGGCAGGAAGTGGCAATGAGCAAAGTTTACCAAGCGGTGAGTGTAAACTCTGCTTAAACACTGGATAGTTCAATCCAAGCAGCAGATGGAGGCTAGCAACGACCTGGAGAGAGGAGTCATGCATATTTTTAGAGGTTGGCGCTTCCTGAACTAGCTGAGTTCAAATGGGCACCGGCAATATGGCCTTGTCCAGAACAAGTGAGTGGTCATCAAAGTAGTCTGGACCAGAGGTTATGGATCTTTCTAATGCTGTTGTGGCAGAACCTACAGAAGAGGGTAACTGAAGTGATGTTCTCTTTGAACACTACACAATATCAATATCCAACATTAATAGGACATAATCCATTAATAATCTTGACATTTGCATTTAGTCAGCTCCGTATCTGTGTTATGTCGTGACTGAGGTTGTTTTGGTTCTGAAAGGAAGCACCCCATAGTTCAGTAAAGGCCAGGCTAATGCAAATGCATTAAGAGTAACTCTGTGCCCCTTGCCCTTGCTCAATCAACCCCCCTAGCCACCCTCCCCCTCGCCAGTCATGTGTTCCATACTGTACTAGTGTAATTTACAGCTGAATCTAGTTTCTAATTCCCATAGAGATCCATTGAAATGGAGAGAGGTTATAGTATCGCTTGTAACAGTACCTGAAAATAAGATATCGAGAGTCTTTTCATGTTGATGGGTCACAGACTTCAGGAAGTAACCGCATGCAAAGGATATGTGACCAAATATGAAATATGATACTTTAAAAATACATTAAAGCAAAGGGTTTCAATACTTATGCACATGAGAGATTTCCGTTTTTGATTTTTAATACATTAGCAAAAATTTCTAAAAACATGTTTTCACTTTGTCATTATGGGTTATTGAGTATAGATTGATGGGCAAAAATTGCAATTTTATCCATTTAAAATTAAATCTACAACACAATAAAGTGTGCAAAAAGTGAAGGGGGTTGAATAATTTTGAGTGCAACTGCATATATTAAAATTGAGAGAATCATTTGGCCTTGAAATTAAGTAGTTCATTCAATGAGGATCTGTAATTAACAAACCTCATTAGTTAATACAATAGCTTTGTTTCATCATTAGATGGCATTAATATGGGATCAACAGAAGTAGTTTCAGGCCCTGAGAAGTACCTTCTCTTTTTTTTTTTTTTTACTGTACCAATTTGATCATTCGTACATGGCAAGTCTATTTCATTCTTACTTTCAAAAATAAATGGTAGTGATGGCGTTGATGATGGTAACAGTGATTTTCTCAGAGCAGATATGTTATGTTATGAAAAGAACATTTGTTTTGCAGAATAAATCTTGCTGGGTCCCATATACAGACCAGCTCCAGCTCCAGCTCTAGGAAAAGGAGGACTATAGGGCTATTCACTTGGTTTAATTATGACGCTTCCTTAATTAAAAGATTGATTGCCATTAATGCAGCAACATTGGAAAGTGGGAGAATTTAATCCCTCCTGTTAATACTTAATGCAACTGTTAGACCGACCTTTGCGCTTTCTATACAGGGAAAGCACGAAAAGCATATGCGTAAATGACAGAGTGTTCTTTCACTGTATAATAAGGGACAGTTTAAATATGGCTTAAGTCACCCTTTCTCTTGTTTCAGTAAACATTTCCTTAACCCCCAGGCAGGCAATTAATCATGTAATCTGCCCTTCATCTCCCTCCAGGTTAATGTTTCCCTCTGGGATGCGAGCGGCGCACATTGTATTAGGCTGTGATTCTCTCCACATTAAAAAAGTCAAGCTGGTCCATTATTGGTGTTCTTCATTTATAAGGTTATGGCTCCAACCTCTGTGAAATAAGCCACCACAAAGACTGAAAAGTTTTCCAAGGGCAAAATTTGCTGTTATATTAGTCTCAAAACCAGCAGACATGCCACGCACCCACATTAACCATTTAGGCCTTAAAACTGAGGACTTAATAATACTATTTAGATACGTAGACGATGAATGTGTCTACATATGTGTGCATAATCCCATAAGGCAACAAAGTATTAATCAATACTTAGATCATTATTTTCCATTTTCCTTGTTTAAATCATTTTTATAGATTTTTACGATAGATTTTTGATTGGTCTTTGATTTTTTTACACTACAAAAAAACCCTGCAACCCCTCTACCCCCTTGGTAGGAACTATTTAATATGTAATTATGTTGTGTTAATATGAATATGATTTAATATGTAATTATGCTATGTTAATATGAATATGATTTAATATGTAAATTTGTTATGTTCATATGAATATGATTTAATATGTAAATATGTTGTTAATATGAACATGTTTTGCTACCTTAAAGCTTTTTCACATTACCTTAGCATGCTAATTTGCATAAAACATGTTTTATTCCAGTTTCGCCATATGGGTCACAGTCATAGACTGTGGAAAATATGGACAAATATGGACTGTGACATCACCCATGGGCTTGTGAAAACTGTTTTGAAACCACGGAAGTGCTGCCACGTTGTACAAACATTGGAGCAACAGACTGTGCAGTAGGGAGCAGGGGAACCCTTATTAAGTCCGGGCCGGGTCCGGTTCTTCTACTAAGCATGTGAGATACTAGTGACATACAGTAGCCTAACTAGGAAGTGCCACTAGCTGTCCCAGATTGGTCCACAAAAAATAAAAATATTGTCCAAATGACACAATAATTTAACAAATTGGCACATGGGTTGACATTAGACAAAGAAAAAGCACATATTGCGACTAAGAGTTCTTGTGGGAAAAATGTATTGACTTATTTGATGTATTTTGACCACATTTTGTACCATTGACTTGTATTGAAAAACAGACCTATAATGGAGCCAACCGCACTGGCGCCTGAGAGCAATGCCCTCAGCAAAACTAGGACGTGAGCTGCTCATAGCTTCAGCTCATACTGTCTAAATGCAATGTTTAAAATGCTGCTTTTCTCCTGCAAGGAAATATATGTATGCCAGTTTTCTTAAAAATGTGCATATGTACGCAGATTTGATTTACAGTCAGATTTGATTGTATGATCATTCGATAAATTAGGTCCAATTTATTTCAATTGCACTTGGCTATGGGCGACTTCAGCATTGAGTTACTGAAAGATGAGGACCTTGTTTTCTTTGACGCATGAGATATCCAACCTTTCTCACTGCTTTCCTTTGGAGGGGGATTGCAGGGCTTGGCTGTAGCTCAAGTACAGACTTCAGGGTAAGGCTGAGCCCTGTCAAACTAACAGGGAGATAGGAGCGCTTCCATTCCCAGCATTGCATGGAATGCTTTTTTGAACAAATGACCATTCTTTGACTAAATAAAATATGATCTGTACATCCTGTTTTAGCACCCTGCATTTATCCTATGCACACTTTCAATAGAAATAAGTTAAAACTGCAGGAAGTACCTGAACCAGAAATATTTGCTAGCAAAGCCAAAACTTCCCTGAGAAGGGCGTCCATGACGCCAAGTCGCCAGTTGTGCAGCTCGAACGACGTCGGTAATGACGCGGAAACGACCTGTTTACCACCTCCGATATCCGACCTCCCACCATAAATGAATGCAGGGTTATTACTGGTGTGCAATGTATGAAGAATACCAAGTAGTAGTTATCTGCAACTTTCTGAAATAAGTGGACACGACAATTAATATTTTCATGTGTGTAAGCATGTCCGGGCATACACGTGCTGGATTTTTACCTCTTTTTTTTATTTCTGTGGATATGAACGCCTTGGAAGGAAGGGGAGTTGATGAGCATTTGCCCTTGTAACTGCAAATCTAGGGACATTTTCCACTGTGTCCACACATTACAACATGAACTACAGAGAATAAATACACCGTCCACATTTTCTGTGTCTTGCACCATTTTCCATAAAGCCATAGTTCTAGAAAATATTTAAGGATAGTTGGCCCCATATACAGTCAAGCCGGAAAGTCTGCACACTCCTTTCACCTTCTCCATGTTTTATTACGTTACAGACTTATACTACAATAGATTGAGTAAATTTTTTTGCCTCAAACATCTACACACAATAGCCAATAATGGCAAAGTGAAAACAGGTTTTTAGAAAATATGCAATTTTATTTTACTGACAAAAATAGGTTATTTAGGGGTTACATATCTGTACACACCCTTAGCCTAATACTTGGTTGCTGCACCTTTGGCAGCGATTACAGCTTCAAGGCGTCTTGGGAAAGAAGCTACGAGCTTGGCACACTTGTTTCTGGACATTTTTTGCCCATTCCTCTTGGCATATCCTTGCAAGCTCCGTCAGGTTGGATGGGGAGCGTCGGTACACAGCCATTTTCAGCTCTTTCCACAGATGTTCAATTGGATTCAGGTCTGGGCTCTGGCTGGGCCACTCAAGGACATGCACAGACTTTCTCCGAAGCCACTCCTTTGTTCTCTTGGCTGTGTGCTTCAGGTCGTTGTCATGTTGGAAGGTAAACCTTCGCCCCAGTCTGAGGTCCAGAGCGCTCTGGAGCAGGTTTTCTTCAAGGATCTCGGTGTACTTAGCTGCATTCATCTTTCCCTCTATCAGGACTAGTCGCCCCGTTCCCGCTGCTGAAAAACATCCCCACATCATGATGCTGCCACCACCATGCTTCACTGTAGGGATGGTATTAGCCAGGTGATGAGCGGTGCCTGGTTTCCTCCAGACGTGACGCTTGGTATTCAGGCCAAAAAGTTACATTTTGGTTTCATCAGACCAGAGAATCTTGATTCTCATGGTTTGAGAGTCCTCTAGGCAAACTCCAAGCGGGCTGTGATGTGCCTTTTACTAAGGAGGGGCTTCCGTCTGGCCACTCTACCATAAAGGCCTGATTGGTGGAGTGCTGCCTGGATGGTTGATCTTCTGAAAGGTTCTCCCATCTCCACAAGGATACGCTGGAGCTCTGTCAGAGTGACCCTCGGGTTCCTGCTCACCTCCCTGGCCAAGGCCCGTCTTCCCCGATTGCTCAGTTTGGCCGGGCGACCAGGTCTAGGAAGATTCCAAACTTCTTCCATTTATGAATGGAACTGTGCTCTTTGGGGCCTGTAAAGCTGCAGAGATTTCTCCGTACCCTTCTCCACATCTATGCCTTGACACAATCCTGTTTCTGAGGTCTGCAGATAATGCCTTTGACCCCATGGCTTGGAGTTTGCTCTGACATGCACTGTCAACTGTGGGACCTTATATAGGCAGGTGTTGGCAATCCCCAATCATGTCCAATCAATTGAATTTATCACAGGTGGACTCCAATTAAGTTGTAGAAACATCTCAAGCAGTATCAGTAGAAACAAAATGCACCTCAGCTCACTTTTGGGTGTCATATCAAAGGGTGTGCACACTTGTGTACATATGATATTTTACATTTTGATTTTTAATATGTAATAATTTCAAATGTCTAAAAACCTGTTTTCACTTTGTCATTATGTGTAGAATTTTGAGACAAAAAAATTAACTCAATCTATAGTAGAATATGTCTGTAACATAAAACGTGGAGAAGGTGAAAGGAGTGTGCAGACTTTCTGGCTTGTCTGTATATACAGTCAATCGGAAAGTCTCCCCACCCCTTTCACCTTATCCACGTCTTATTACGTTACAGACATATTCCAAAATTGATTAAATTAATTTTTTTCCCTCAAAATTCTACACACAACACCCCATAATGACAATGTGAAAAAAGTTTTTTTGAGATTTTAGCAAATTTATTAAAAATAAAAAAAATAAAATTTCTCATTTACATAAGTATTCATACCCTTTGCTTTAACGTATTTTTAAAGTATCATATTTCATATTTGGTCGCATATCCTTTACATGCTGTTACTTCCTGAAGTCTGTGACCATCAACATCAAAAAACTGTCGATATCTTATTTTCAGGTACTGTTACAAGCGATACTATAACCTCTCTGCATTTGAATGGATCTCTATGGAAATTGGGGGGTGAGACTAGATTCAGCTGTAAATTACACTGGTACAGTATGGAACACATGGCTGGCTAAATGGCTGTAAGTTATCAAGGGTCTGAGCTATCAAACGAGCCCCAAACCATCACTCTGTTGCCAGATATGGAGTAGATGTGGATGGATCACTGCAAAAGGGTTATTTCTCCGGACTCATTTTCCTATAGAACTCTATGGGGAAAAAAGTCAGGAGAAACAACCCTTAAAGTGATCCATCCACATCTACTCCATATCTGGCAACAGAGTGATGGTTTGGGGCTCGTTTGATAGCTCAGACCCTTGATAACTTACAGCCATTTAGCCAGCCATGTGTTCCATACTGTACCAGTGTAATTTACAGCTGAATCTAGTCTCACCCCCCAATTTCCATAGAGATCCATTCAAATGCAGAGAGGTTATAGTATCGCTTGTAACAGTACCTGAAAATAAGATATCGACAGTTTTTTTTATGTTGATGGTCACAGACTTCAGGAAGTAACAGCATGTAAAGGATATGCGACCAAATATGAAATATGATACTTTAAAAATCCGTTAAAGCAAAGGGTATGAATACTTATGTAAATGAGAAATTTTATTTTTTTATTTTTAATAAATTTGCTAAAATCTCAAAAAAACTTTTTTCACATTGTCATTATGGGGTGTTGTGTGTAGATGTTTGAGGCAAAAAATGAACTCAATCTATTGTAGTATAAGTCTGTAACGTAATAAAACATGGAGAAGGTGAAAGGGTGGGGAGACTTTCCGGCTTGACTGTATATATTTTTTTACAATAATAAGGGTGATATTGCTCATGTGCTGGTGGTTGTGTGACTCGTGACTCCTGCAAGAAGAGCAGTGTCAAGTACAGAATTCAAACTCTATAACTTGATGAGAGAGGGGCCTTCTCAACAAATACATGTTTGTTTTTTTTATTCGAATCATTCTGGTCAGAGGTGACATGGATTTATTTGTCACACTTAAAAGTTTTCTGTTTCGAAATCTCATGACATTTCCTTCTCGGTTTCTCTTTCTCTTTTCAGCCGAAGTATAGAATTTTAACAAGGCCACCAAGCCCCCCCCCCCCACACCAAACGTATTCCTCTGGTCCACTTTTGTTACAAATAGGTAGAGAAACGTGCTAAAGGAGAGCGCAAGGCTCAGTTCAACCTGAGGAAGCGATTAAGGACTGAATTTGTTGTGATTAATGAAGGGTGGCTGCTGATTGTTCATTTTCACGGCCCCTCTGTGAATTATGGCTGCACTAGCTCACTGACGCCTCCCAAAATGTATCTGATCATAATGACCCCAGTTTCTGCTCCTTGTTTTTTTTTTCTTTTAATTGTTTTCTGAAAAAGTGTTCTTTGATTTACAGTGCCCTTCACAATTATTGGCACCCCTGGTAAAGATGAGTAAAAAAGGTTATCAAAAAATTCACCGTTTGGTGAATTAGCTTAATGTCACACTGAAAATTTTTTTAAAATCCAACCTTTAATTGAAGTAAATTTATTCTGAGAAAAAAAAAATCCCTCATCATAGTTTAAATGACTTTGCAAACAAGAGAATACTGCTGGGTGGCTCATCCTGTTAAAGCACTGTTCTAGTGCATGGATGGGCCCCAATGGTCTGGTATCCGTTAAGGCACTGTTCTAGTGCATGGATGGGCCCCAATGGTCTGGTATCCGTTAAGGCACTGTTCTAGTGCATGGATGGGCCCCAATGGTCTGGTATCCGTTAAGGCAGGGGTTCTCAATCCTGGTCCTGGGGGACCCCTGTGTATGCTGGTTTTCGTTGCAACCGCAGTTGCAATCCCAGAATTTTAACAAGCTGTTAATTTTTCTTAATTAGGTGCTTTTCATGTTTGGAGGAATTATTCGCCCACTTAAGACACATTATGTCAGAAATAGCTATGCATGCCATGTAGAACAAACTCCCCATGTTCACATTGTGCTTATTGTGCTATATTGCAACAATTACATAAGAAAAGGTTACAAAATAATGTATTTTCACTCAAATGAAAGAGTGAAGTGAATCAATAGGCTCCTAATTAGGTTGTTGAACACGTGTTTAACTCAATTTTTTCTTTAAGCTTAAGACAATGCAGGTTTGGCTCGTTATCATTTGCTTTGTGTTTGAATTCTTCATTATCTAAGAAATGGTTAATTTTAGTGGCCATGTGTCCACACTTTCACCAATTAGAAGCCTATTGATTCAAATCAGTCTTTAAATGGATCTGTTAAATAATTTTCTTATCTTTTTTAAATAATATAGCACAATGTGAACATGGGGTGTTTATTCTACATGGCATCCATAGCTATTTCTGATATAATGTGGCTTAAGAGGGTGAATAATTCCTCCAAACATGACAAGCACCTAATTAAGAAAAATTAACAGCTTGTTAAAATTCTGGGATTGCAACTGCGGTTGCAACGAAAGCCAGCATACACAGGGGTCCCCCAGGACCAGGATTGAGAACCCCTGCGTTAAGGCACTGTTCTAGTGAATGGATGGGCCCCAATGGTCTGGTATCCGTTAAGGCACTGTTCTAGTGCATGGATGAGCTCCAATGGTCTGGTATCCGTTAAGGCACTGTTCTAGTGCATGGATGAGCTCCAATAGTCTGGTATCCGTTAAGGCACTGTTCTAGTGCATGGATGGGCCCCAATGGTCTGGTAACCGTTAAAGCACTGTTCTAGTGCATGGATGAGCTCCAATAGTCTGGTATCCGTTAAGGCACTGTTCTAGTGCATGGATGGGCCCCAATGGTCTGGTATGCGTTAAGGCACTGTTCTAGTGCATGGATGAGCCCCAATGGTCTGGTATCTGTTAAGGCACTGTTCTTGTGCATGGATGAGCTCAATGGTCTGGTATCTGTTAAGGTGCCGTTCTTGTGCATGGATGGGCCCCAATGGTCTGGTATCTGTTAAGGCACTATTCTAGTGCATGGATGAGCCCCAATGGTCTGGTATCTGTTAAGGCACTGTTCTAGTGCAAGGATGAGCTCCACATACTGGTATCTGTTAAGGCACTGTTCTAGTGCAAGGATGAGCTCCACATACTGGTATCTGTTAAAGCACTGTTCTAGTGCATGGATGAGCTCAATGGTCTGGTATCTGTTAAGGCACTGTTCTAGTGCAAGGATGAGCGCCACAGACTGGTATCTGTTAGGGCACTGTTCTAGTGTAAGGATGAGCTCTATGGTCTGGTATCTGTTTAGGCACTGTTCTCCACAGTCTGGTATCTGTTAAGGCACTGCTGTAGTGCATAGATTAGCTCCACGGTCTGGTATCGAATCCAGACTACACCAGTGCTGACTGTAGTGGGCAGGCCAGCAGGGTGATGCATATTTGGCCTAAGAATCACTTAGGGATGTGAGGTTTTAGTCAGCCAGGTTAACCCTATTTACTTTGGCCCTTTTGAGGCAATTTCCTCCTGGTTTCTACTAGTTTTATTTAAATGTCAATATCTAAAAAAATATTCCCTGCACATCCATGGTTTTAAGTTCGAACTGAAGAAGAAGCTGTATCATTCAGAAATTTGCTACAGAATACATTTATTTCCGAATAGTCACATACAGTATATATATAATAACCATAACATACGCCGCCTAATGTATTTAAATACGTTTTAAAAAGAACTTACGAAAGCGCGTGTGTATTCACACAAGTACAGCAACGTATTTCAGCCCTAAGTGAGAGGGGTGGTCGCTGCGGAAATGTCGACTGTACGGGACTTTGGCGAAATATAACAAGATAAACTCTTCAGGGTTCATCACAAAACAGCTGTAGCTGAATATACTGGTAAGTACTTGGTTTCTTAAACATATTTATACGAGAGATTTTGGAGAAAAAAATTAGGTGTCTTCTAAACCGAAAGTGCATCGGTACTGTATATAGTACAGTAAGCAAGAGAAAACGGCGATTGCTCATTTGTACAACGTTTTATACGTGAACATGATTTTCTTAGCGTGTATAAACAGTGCATTTTATGCATTTTACAGTCTGTGGCTGTAGCCAGAGGAGGGTCGTAAGTGCTTTGGGCTATTAATAACGCCCTCCTAATTTATTGCACTGTAGTGTAACTGGAGAAGCTGAGGTTTTCGCAAGAGGCTACCCTTTAAAAAAATACTGCGTCAAAATTTACGGGGTTTTCTTAAAGCTGTAGTTTATATTTTCAGATGAACATGAATACTGTAATTGAGTCGCATGCGTCTCAACCACTAGGGGTGAAGTTTATAGGGTTAACAGGTTAAAACCATGGCAGTGTCAACAGTGTCAAGGTTGAATGTGGCACTCCAGCAAGCAGGCTGCCATTTTCTATTCAAATATTAAAGCCAGTTTTATGAACAAAGTTCCTGTGGTCTCTGGTGCCTTTTCTTCTTGTGGTGTGGAAATCAGATCCGCCAGGCTGAATAACTGCTTCTGAAGACCTCTTCATTTGCATCAGCTACTAGCATAGTCAGGTCAGACCAATGAAGCAACACACAAAACCTGATACAAATGAGCTGTGAACTGCTGATAACCAGAACCTAAATATATGTACACTGTAAGAAAAAAATCAAATTTTGCAGTCAAATCTGGCAAATGGGTTGCCAGCACTTTACCATACTCTGCACCAAATGTCTGTGAATTCTACGGTAAAAGTCGGTATTGTAAAGTAAAATAGTGAAGGTACGAAATTGTAAACAGCTGAAACGTAAAAAATGGTATTATTTATGGTGAAACACCGTTATATAATTAGATGTACAATCTGCTACCGTATGTTTATCATGTTGTTACTGTCCTTTATACGGTAAAGTTCTGGGAACAGTTTTTTACAGTTTATAAATAACGGTAACAATAAGTTTAGCATGTAGCTACTGTATACAGCAGGCTGTATATTGTGTTTGACCATAAATAATACCATTATTTACATTTCAGCCATTTATAAGTTCTTACCTTCACTAAGGTACAAACTTTTACTGTGAAATTCACAGACATGTACAGTGTAAATATCCAAATCGAATTAATATGTGTACATATGTCAACATGTTTTCAATGTAAAAAAGCTGAGTTACTCACGTGCACAGAAATGTACCAAATTATTGATATCAAAATTATGCTGATGTACAACTAAACGTTCACCAGTATTTTAGAGCTAAACTCTGACCAACATGTTTCGCAAAAACTATTAAATAAGCCATATTACAAAGCAATGCTACCAATTCACCTATATTTAATCAGGTAACTTTCAGTTCTTTCTTCATTTTGCCATCTCATCACTCGTCAATTTCCGTTTATTCAAACGTTTTGTCACCTCAAGGCCTCAAGGAGACACATCTAAATGTGGTTGAAACTCCATAAGGCAAATCCGTCCTATGACGTTTATTACTTGGAAGTCCTAAAACATGACATGCAATGACTGAGATAAAAACATGTGATGGCATATTTCATATAATCTTTGAAGTTTGAAGGGGGAAAAGGCAAAAATGGTATATGGTTATTCCTGTGGGAAACACTGGAGTGTGACACACTCTCAGGGCCTCATGGGTATTGACTATGGTCAGTGTATGTTTTCATGTTGTCAGAGATCACCAGGGGCTTCAGTTTGTAATGCTCATTTTTAAATAATGATTTAATTATAATGATTTCATGTATACCTTAAATTTTCACTTGTAAATTCTATAACCGAATTTACAATGAATAGCCAATGACAATGAAAGTGAGCTTTAAGTTCCCCTAATCTCTCATAAGCCAAGCGTTTATCTCCTTTATTGGAGCCACAATACCCCGTTCCCAGGAGAAAGTGTTAGCAATGCAGGAGGCCCTGGAGTCGATACCTGCTGGCCACCCCACCGGGAGCCTCTCTAAGTGCATAGCTTAGTGCTGTAAATCTGTCTGGATGGTGCCGCTGCTTGGAGACCCGGAAAATAATGAAGGGAGAAGGGGGAGGGGGCGGGGGGGAGAAGGGGAGGGGGCGGGGGGAGCAATCCCTCTGGCCCATCCCACACTTCCAGATCAAGTGCGCCTTTGCCAATCCCTCTAATGTGAAGTGTCAGAGTGGCTGAACCACAAATGTGAAAACTTCATCAGAGCCATTAGCACAAGTAAGGGAGTGGATCTGAAAGGAGGAACCGTGCATTTAAGCCAAATTCTCCTCAAGCGTATCTCTCTTGTTTCTGGGCGCACCTGTGTACCGCCTCGCTCTTCTGCTAATTGTTTTTCTAGTTATTATTGTTTTGTTGTTGTCGCTGGGGCGATGTCTTATTTAAGTATTCCGTGGCTGGGTGATAAAGGAAAGTGACGGCTTGAGGTCAGCGCTGTGGATTGAAGCCCGGCGTTAGTCATCCCCTGGGGAGGCGCGTCCGTGCGTTGCATTCGTATTTCTGAGGCGAGCCATAAATATCCCTCTTGATGGCTATCCCAGGCCCTGGTGCTTTAGCGTCGAAGGAATCGATAGTTTGCGAAACCCTGGAAAGTCAATTACACGAAAAGCAGCTATTTCTGGAGAACTGTGGAAGTCATTAAGAAGATACTGTCGTAGCGTCTGATCCAGCAGGCAGCGCTGGTATGCCCAGTGGATGTGTAATTTGTCTGGTAGGCTAGCATGAGCCTTATTCCCAATAGGGGAGGCCATAGCTGTTACTGTGTACGGATAAACAATGTGAAACAGAGCTCCATGCGCTTAATGCAGCAACAATCTCAAAGGCAGAAGACGACAGGTTGATCGTGTGTCATGTTTTGATATCGGACTTAAAAATAACGTACGTAGTTCTCTGCACAGCGAAGTTAGTTCTCCTGACATGGGGTGAGATACTGCGGATGATGCTGAGATAGGAGTTTTCCTGCTGAGGCAAAAATGATAAGTTAAAAAAAAGGAGAAAAGATACTGTCGACCAAATAAAAGTAAGGGCCAAATAGGAAGCTTCATCGACTCATTAATGTTGTGTGACCTGCAGCTGAAGGCGGTGTAGAGTGAATAAACCACGCACTTCTATTTCTTTAGGTAAGAACAAGAGTTTTTTACATTTCATATTCAGTGCCACGTGTCAGAGCGTTGAAAACATGGGTGATGAATTGGAGAAAAAAATAAAAAATAAAATAATAATTCAGGTATAGAGCATCTTGTTTTATTGCAGTAAATGTTTACTGATTTGCTTTCTGAAATGCCCTTGAAATTGCAATGGCAAATAACAGATTTAACTATTCAAAATAGCTACATTTAAGCAACATTTTCCTCATGAAATATCGCCCATATACTTGGACCATCCAGGAATACAGTCGGCATTTGTATTCCTCGATGGCGCACGTCAAGGTGTTCTGCTGTAGGGGCTTCAACGCCGTCCAAGCGCTCCGACTTTGTAGCTGTGACTGCTTGTGGTAAAACAAAGGTGCTAATGTTAGTCTGGGGGAAGTCAGCCAGTCATTGTTGAAGGACAGTACTGTTCCTAAAGCTGATTGGTCAGAGTCAGAAAGACAAGAAATGCGCTTGGGGAGAGGATTGAGATAGGGCTTTATCGTGGTTTCTAATGTCTGACACCGCTAACTCTGGCTCTCACAAGATAATTGGCACCATTGGAGTCAGGGCATTTTTTTTTACATCTGCTTTAAACTGGCAATGCATGGTATTAATGGAAGATTGGGTCTAGTGCAAAACACTGTAGAATCGATGTGTTCTGCTCCAGAGTAGTCAGCTCTGTTTAGTTCTGCCCCTTACCCCAATTACTGCCCTTCATGAGGGCAGAATAAAGACCTGCCCCTGCTGAAAGGGAACCTTACAAATAGTGTGTTAAAGAGGCATAACGTGGTGGGGGGGGGGGGTGATTTGCAATGGCGCATTATTGGACTTGTTTAGTCAATCAGAGAACACATGCAGCAAAGGCGTGGCTCGGGAATTGCTGAAGTGTTGCAGTTCTTTTAGAGGACGTTCACTGTGCTCATTTGACACAACGGGTCCCCAAACCCTAGCCCTGTAGCAACACAGGGTCTGTTGGGGTTGTTTTCCTCTTAGAACCCACAACCAGATCAGATCCACCAAACCAGGTATGATCAGTTAATCAATCGACTGCTTTAATTAATATCAGGGAAGAAAGAATCAAGGCAGTGCCTTGATTATTTTTTCCCTGTTATCAACTAATTGAACAAACCGTTTTCAATGAGCACCTTCTATACTGAATTCCTACATTTTTAGCCTCCTCACAGTGCTCCTTTTTTCTATCCTTTCCCAAATGCTTTAATTGTTCAACTGCCTGAGGAATCAGCAGTTTATCTCTCTCTAGGACCAGGGCTGTGAAGCCCCGTCTCACTCATACGTCAGGTTTGTTACGAGTGGTAAGGTAGCCTAAACAAGGTATTACGCGCACAGAGCTTGATTAACAAAGCCTCACTTAGTAAGTTGATAACCACTTTGATAGTAGGCTGCTGGTTAAGCCATGCTCCTTGTTGCCGGGGCGACTGTCTTAAGCCCAAACCTGCAAAACCTCAGGTTTAAGCTTAAATTAGCTGGATAACATGAACATAGCCTATATACATTGGTGGTGGTAGAGGCAAGTTTCCCCCTCTAGAGAAAGGCGCTATATAAATGCAAGGTAGTATTATTATTATTATTATTATATGCCACAAGATGAAATCGCACACACACTCACCAACAGCAAAAATGAACGCACTGTTTGTAAGTGGTTCTTGTCAATGTACGAGCCATCTCCGTGTAAAAAGAGCATTTAGAAGGGATCGTGTTTATAGAGACTCACAAGATCCTTTAAGGCACTCTGATGGTTATCTTTATGAGCCCTACCGATGTAGATGTGAGGGAATTATTTACCTCCAGGAATTAATAGAAGGGCACATTGCCGGAGCGAAACAGAGCCCTAACAGTGTATTTGGCTCCACTTCCTCACACCGGCACATTTGTATATGCTGTAGGTGACGCTGAAAATATTACAATAACCTTTATTTGTATAACACCTTTCGTACCTGAAATGCGACGTATTTACTTTTCGTCACCTCGCTTTGTGTCTACATAAGGAGTGTGATCCTGTTTTTGCCATGCGATTCATCTCCCCTTTATAGCAGAATGGGTGTGTGCAGTTATTCGAGATGATACAATGGGTGGACTGTTTTTTGCAAGCGGGAGGCCTCCTAACCATGACTGAATGGGCATGTTCCAGGCATTGCCGCCTTGCCTGCTAAAAACACAAGACGAAAGACGTCAAACGCCAACAAGTGGTTCCAAATTATCGATGCTGATTTTTAGATCTTTTCATTTGCTTATGCAACACGCTGCCGATTAGGGTGCCCGTTTATACTTGATTCTATACTTCATTACTAGGGATAGCTGCTACATTATGGGAAGGATGCGCTTTGTCTTGTCTGTTCTGTAGTGATCTTGATGATGTCTCTGAATGCACTTATTGTACGTCGCTTTGGATAAAAGCATCTGCTAAATGAATGTAATGTAATGTAATGTAATGTAATTCTAGCAGCTAGCTCCTCCCTCGCCTACCACGTGATGCGGGATAGCCCAGAATGGTCAAAACGAGTCCAGCCAATGCCAGATTAACTAATCAAATCGTAATTCATGTTTGTGAAGTGGAGTAAGCCTGAATTTAATTAACAAGTTAAATGTATATGATACGCATCAAATTATCCTGGATTATTTAAGCCACATAAGTGAAATTGGGACCAGAACCATCATATGTTCATTGCTCGAGCAAAAACCAGCATGCATTCTCCTGATAGCCCACAATCACAATTTACAATACACGCCTTTACTTTTCTGGCCAGCACTCAAATTAAGTTTGCGTGCAACACATGTATGAATAAATTTTATCGACCATAGTGGTCCACATTCAGTGTTTATTTTCATTAGCTGATATATAGAGCTTAGTTTAATATAAAGATTTTGAATTGCACAATCAAAGAAAACAAATTTTTTGTTATTTCTCCCATGTCTTGGTTTTTGGTGCATGTTTTCCTTGAATTTCTGTTAATGTTCTCAATATTAAGCCGAAGTTTAAAAAATATCACTGCACTGTATATTGATCACATGAATGTATTATTATTTCTTATTACATATATTAACTTTTATTTTTTATATTCTGTCATTGACCTTGATAGGTGAAAAGCATTCACATTAGCAAAGCCTAATGCTTTTAAATAAATATGAATTAGCATATTGCCTGTGTGTTACATTTACCTTTAATGCATTTAGTAGAAATGCCATAGTATATACTGTATTTACATACAGTCCTAGCAGAAATTATGTAGTATTTACTGTATTTACATACAGTCCATATATGCAGCTGGTTATTTAAGCCATTCTGGTTAACTGTCTCACCAGGGAATCATCCTGCAATCTGTGATTTCTAAGCCCAAATTATTTCAAACTATTTACCAGCCAGTTTACTTATTTACAAACTTATTTAGATTTTTCTAATTGATGCAAATAATAAAACTTGAAAACATTGTCACTACTTTCCCTCTTGTTCACACACTGTTCATACTCTGTGCATGAAAATGTGAATCAGAACTTCATAATAATTACGGAGAACGTTCAAAAGCAGATGGCTAAGACGCGCGGTATGAATCGGATGGAAATCGCTGTGGATTGCAAGGCTCACAGAACGCAAGAACTGGTCATCTCTATCAAATTCATTTCAAAGTGTGAACAGGAATCCGCTTGGTGCTCAAGCTTGAATGGCTCCATTAAAATTTCTCTCGCATGTTGGGGATCATTATTTATTGAACCAGTTATGCACTTTCTAAAGACCCCTACCAATATTGACCCAAGGGTCATTCTGACATACTTTTTACATTAATATGAGCCATCTATCTTCTCCTGATCCTTTCCCCCTCTCATATACATAGCCCAAGGGATACAGGAACGGTGGAGCTTGGTTTTCCTGAAAGGTGAATCAAATTGGAAGATTATCCCCGTAAATGTAAATCTCCCTTTAAGGAGGATTTATCTTTAGAAAGGCTACATTCCTTCTTACTTTCTCAGAACGGGGAATTTGTTTTAGCTATCGACCGTGAGAGGCTCTGAGAAGTTTTTTTTTACCTGTGTTCCCACAGAGGTTATCCAGCTGAGCCTTCCAGAAGAGAAGAGGGTGAGCGTCTCCACGGTTACCGTGGGCCTCAGCACAGTGCTGTCCTGCGCCATCCAGGGAACGCTACGACCTCCGATCATCTGGCGGCGGAACGGAATTGTACTCAACTTCCTGGATCTAGAGGACATTAATGTAAGACTTTATTAATACCTGGATTTTTTTTTTCTCTCTCTCTCTCTTCCCCGTAATGCAATTTGGTTTTAATTTTGCCGTGTATTGTGATCCAATATTTTAAGATAATGGTTTACTGAAAATGAATAGAGGTTTTATATTTCGCGATGCATATTTTCACTTTTCCCCCGCTAATTCACCGTCAGCTTTTTGTTTTCTTTGATTTGTGTAATTTGTGATAATTGGCAGTAACATCGTGATTTTTGGGCTCATGAACTGTGCCAGGAGCTCGCTAATTGCAGGAGCGCAAGCATGTTTAAAAAAACTACAAAAAAAAAAAAAAGTCTTTCAGCGGCGCTGCTGAATTGACCGTGGCTAATGAACTGTAGTAGGCTTGTATTTAACTCGTCTGCACTGCCGAAAATGTGAGGTCCTGCTCATCAGGCATCGGATTAAAGCTCTCTAATTGTTCATGCTAATGAGCGGCCTTGTTGAGTGCCGTCAACTCGGCCCAGAAAATGACCGCATGCGAGTGAACAAATAGGTTTATGGGAGTACAAACAGAAGGAAAATTTCTCCTTTGGGACCTTCTTTCTTTCATCAGAAATTGAAAGCGCCGTTTCTGTGTTAGCCGTGCTAATGTGGAAAGGTAGACTGGTTTTCAGAATGGCTATTTTCCAAAGCAGACCGTTTATCTTATTTAAAACATGCATTTGGTTGTAATGGAAATTCTGGCCAGTGAGACTACAGAGCCCCGTGCACTTTATGTTTCCATTGCTGTGTTCACAATCAGCAGGACTATTTCGTCGACTACAATTTCCCAAAGAACAATATTCTACTCCATCTAAATGACACATTTTACTAAGTGAATACTTTCCCCCGAAATAACTGAGCCGCATTTTTGAAATCCGCAGTTTGTTCCTCCTGGCACCCAAGAAGAAGGTAGCACTTCAGGGCCACCCAACAGAATGTGTTTATGACTCATTACACTCCTCGTCCCCTATGTTACACTACACTTGTGTATTGTCAACTACATACACAACTAAAATAATGGATTAAAATCTTTATTATCAGGATTATATAATTATTGAGCGAATGAATAATGCATGGCCTCCATTTCATGTAAAAAAATTTATATATACACTTATTTTAATTAATATGACAGATGTGCCTTTGACTTGCTCATTCGAGACTGCATGGGAAAATGCATTAAGCTAACTTTCAGACATCTTGAACTTATTGTTCTGCTAAAACCACCCCAGCTAATACATTGCATTGTCTCATTAGAAAAGATGAAAGAGACTCTTGTTCTCTTTTCCAGTTCAATGAAAATATAGATGTGTTGTTTAGAACCCAGGGCAGGGAACAATTACAATAAAATGTTTGGGGAAAATACCCTGGACAGCAGCCTTGTAGGTTTAATTTTTTTGTAAACAAATACATTTTTAATGCCACCCTAATCTCCAACTGTAATAAGTAATTATACATTTTAGGATATAAGTGCTATATAGTTAAATTTAAGTACAGTTTAACAGTACAATTGTTTATCTCCACTAGGTCCCATAGTGCTTTTGAAATGTTCATCTACATATTTAATATATTTATACAGTATGCATTGATCTATTTTCATAATATACAACTGGTATATTGTGACTGCAGAATTATTTTCCATTACAACCTTCAACTGATATACACTACATCTAATGGAAATATTGAAACATACAAATTCAAAGAAAAATTCATAAACCGCATCAATCAGTCGGCACTTCTGTCCCAATTTTGTGGAGATTGTTTGGGTGAAATGTATTATTTTCTTGCTGTATCTCCTTAAACGAGAATTATGATGCGCATGGCCTGTTACCATGGGGCTCATTTTTCTCAATCCGCCCTTCAGGAGCTCAAATTGCAGCAGGATGTCAGCTCTTAAAATGCAGCTGTTTGCTATTCTGCAGACATTTAGCGCAATAGCCGCGACCTGGAAGACAATGTAGGCCTGGTCTCTCCCGGGGGGTTTATCGGCGCAAGAGGTCTTTGGAGCCAAAGTGTCTCACGCACACACATCCACGCACCTGCCCGCTCTGACCAAATCTCGTTTCTTAATCCTTTTAAGTCCCAGCTTAAAACCTCCCGGGTGAGTCGCGCATCCCGAAAAACAACAAGCGCTTCCATTAATCACGCTAATGCGCATTTTTATTTTTAACCCTTCCTGTTTATCAGACCGTGAGAGCGCGCCGATGTGGCTCGACCCGTCGCGCGGTTAGCCGGGGGAACCGTGTTGATTCATGGGCCGCGCGTCCCACCACACCCCGCTGTTTTGTCTCCCTTTTCTTCAATTAGGACTTTGGTGATGATGGCTCACTCTACATTACCAAGGTGACAACCATTCACATGGGGAATTACAGCTGCCACGCGTACGGATACGAAGAGCTCCACCAAACCCATGTGCTCCAGGTGAATGGTTAGTAACGACATACATGGCATTCCGTGTTGATTTGATGATGTCACTTGCGTGTCACAGGGTCGTTGTAGAATACCGACAGGTTTGCAGTTCACTGGTCTTTTAGCTGTAAAGAGGTCCAGCATCTAGTGCATCCGTTTTCAAAATAAGAGTATATTTTCTTGCTACATTGTAGGATTTCTACAAGTATGCTTCTTCACATTGTTGTATTCAATAATATTCTATAAAGATTTGGTGGTAACTGTTTGTCTGAAAATGGAATCTGAATCAGTATCTGTCATATTTGCTGTGAAGCATGCCAAGTCATTTTTAAAAATTCTAATTTACAATAAAAGTGGTATAATTATCTTGACGTCTCTCCAATATGCGTATAGTTCAATTAAATTTGATGTACAATCTCTATCATCTGTATTGCATGCCATTGTTTTATTATAAAGCTGGAGACAAACACTTAACTGTTGCAGTTACATTCAATTGATTGCTTTCACACAAAAGGTTTAGGCTACATCAACTGGCTACACAACGAGTGTCTACTGGCACGCATGCTTTGTAAAATAATTTGCACCGGGCTTCAGCTGAATCGTGCGTTTACAGAACCAGCGTTTATCTCTCTCTCAAGTGTTGTATACGTATACGTCAACAATAGCAATCCAATTTCACAGTTTCGTGTAATTTCTGACAGATATGTAATCCAAGAAAAAGCTGAAAAAAATGTTTTCAATTAACTAAGACAATAGGCGTGATTGTTGCCTTTTGTCAGGGACGATTCATGCTAATTGAAAAATGATACAGCAGGATTGAATAGATGGCGAGGTTCACTACGGGGAGACAGATTTAGTAACAGTAATCAGATTAATGTTGTAAAAGAGCCACCCGACCTTAGGATTTTAACTTGGAAGTGCATTTACCAGTGAATATTCAATATTTATTTAAGCACAAAGTTCTCTGTAAGTAGATTAAAGGACTTGCTCCTGTTTTTGCGCTTCTTTCATTAATTTCTGAATGACTCTTTTCCACACAGACGATCGATTATTGAACTTGTCCTTTGGCACATATCCAAAAATTGTAGTAATAAGGGAACCTAAATAGAAGTGCATTATTATCAGATGAATCCAGAGGCTCTCTGACCCCAGCCCCTCACTCTGTGTGTTCAGTACCCCCAGTGATCCTGGTGTACCCCGAGACCCAGGCACAGGAGCCTGGGGTGGCCGCCAGCCTGCACTGCTACGCTGACGGCATCCCCAATCCCAATATCCTCTGGCTGAAGAACGGCATGGACTTGCAGCCTAAAGGATCCAAGCAGCTCAGTCTGAGAGGTGAGACAGGATCCTGTGTGTATAATCAGCTCTGAGAGGTGATACAGGATCCTGTGTGTATAATCAGCTCTGAGAGGTGAGACAGGATCCTGTGTGTATAATCAGCTCTGAGAGGTGAGACAGGATCCTGTGTGTATAATCAGCTCTGAGAGGTGAGACAGGATCCTGTGTGTATAATCAGCTCTGAGAGGTCCGACAGGGTCCTGTGTGTATAATTAGCTCTGATAGGTGAGACAGGATCCTATGTGTAAAATCAGCTCTGAGAGGTGAGACAGGATCCTGTGTGTATAATCAGCTCTGAGAGGTGATACAGGATCCTGTGTGTATAATCAGCTCTGAGAGGTTAGACAGGATCCTGTGTGTATAATCAGCTCTGAGAGGTGAGACAGGATCCTGTGTGTATAATCAGCTCTGAGAGGTGAGACAGGATCCTGTGTGTATAATCAGCTCTGAGAGGTGAGACAGGATCCAGTGTTTATAATCAGCTCTGAGAGGTGAGACAGGATCCTGTGTGTATAATCAGCTCTGAGAGGTGAGACAGGATCCTGTGTGTATAATCAGCTCTGAGAGGTGAGACAGGATCCAGTGTTTATAATCAGCTCTGAGAGGTGAGACAGGATCCAGTGTTTATAATCAGCTCTGAGAGGTGAGACAGGATCCAGTGTGTATAATCAGCTCTGAGAGGTGAGACAGGATCCTGTGTGTATAATCAGCTCTGAGAGGTGATACAGGATCCTGTGTGTATAATCAGCTCACAGTCAGGTAATATGGCATTTTCTCTGCCAGATATCTGCAAAAACCTGTCTTACTCTTGCAGTATGTAAGACTGGCTCTTTGTCTTTATAATCAACTGTAGCTCATTGGTGAGACAGACTTTCATTCCAGGTGAGAATCCTTGAAGGCGGCGTTGTGAATACACACTTGAGTTGGCAATCTCAATATAATATGTGGACGTAATTTTAAATCTGACCGATTGCGAACCAGTTGTACAGAAGACTATTAATCGTGGTCATCCCCCGCAAAAACATTTTTTAAGTAAAAATAAAAATCTATCAGCTTAAAGTATATATACTGCAACGATCAAAAGAGGAGTGACATGAGAGGGTGTATTCTAGAGCCCGCTTTATAGCGTAACCCTCATTAGAAGACCGTTTATTGGCTACGCGTGGGTCATTACCTGCAGTAATGGCCTGTTATAAGCTTCAGAAGTCCTCACGGGGGAAGATCAGAGAGGTTCATCAGCATGTAAAAGGTCCAAATGATTTGCCGAATTTCTATTTGCTGAGGGGGCAACGAGGGCTGCTAGCGCCTTCTAGGATGCTTCAGATAATTTCCCTCCGGTTCATTATGTCTGAGATTTTTATCCTGAAAGACTGAAGGTGTGCAAGTGGGCAGGTAGAGATTGATGTATTCCACAGTATTAATGAAACGCATATAAATAAATAAGAGTAATAGTAATAATAAAAACTGTGATAATTCCACAACCTAACAGACCGTAGTCTTTCATTACTCTATTCATTTTTTGGAAGGGAGCAGTTGGAGCGCATAAAACCTGCTGATTACCGAGC
Organism: Synaphobranchus kaupii; assembly: GCA_029718625.1. Classification (NCBI taxonomy): domain Eukaryota; kingdom Metazoa; phylum Chordata; class Actinopteri; order Anguilliformes; family Synaphobranchidae; genus Synaphobranchus; species Synaphobranchus kaupii. Next base: position 16,761,746 of record CM056385.1, on the reverse strand, counting down.
ATTAAGATAAACTAGTGCTTCAGTTTTAGTTACAGTTAATTCTCCCACATGGATGGTGAAGATGCAATAGGCAATAGATAAGAGTTGTGTCTGGGGTATTTAATTAGAGTTGTTTTTCTGCCAGGATAGCACTAACTGTAAAGCGACGCTATTTATTTCCCTCTCTCCGAGGATAGCTGTATATGACAAAAAAGCTGCCCTGAATACGTGAATATTTATCAAGCATTATGGTTGTAGCTGTAGGCATTCATTCCAGAAGCTAAAGAATGATCGTGTTAGTTTCATGCGGTTTCTTTGGTATCATTCATTCATATTTCGCAATATTTTCTTTATACTTTAACATCCAGGCACTCCTTTTCATTGTGCAGATTTATTGAAATATCTAAGCTCAAGGAGCTATGTAGCACAGTGCTTTTCCTGTGTGGTTTGGCTAAATGCGGAGTGTATTTTTTTATATCAGAGCTTGCTTATCTAAAAATGGCTTACTTATCTAACCTGCTTGTTTCAACAAAAAAAAAGCTGGTTAAATCTAATAGGCATTTTGCTTTTCAAATCTGCTCATGTGGCGTGTATATATTCTAAAAATATAGTGAAAGGGTAATGATTTTAAGTAGGACTAAAATTATAATCTGATATTAAAATTCAAAGTAACAAAATACAAGGGGGAAATCAATATTCTCAGTATTCCTTCAGTGAGTTATTATCAGTCATTATAATTGTGTCCTGTTGTTATGCTGTAATTAAGGTACGCATTAATTTGGATATGTTGTTCTGTAGTTTGCTTTACATGCATAAAAGGCGGTTTACTTTTCATGCTAAATATTATACACAGTATTAAGCTAAGGCACTTTAAAAGCTTTATATTCATTACACACTCTAACTGAAAAAAGTTATCTTTGCCCATGTTCTGTGCTGCAATTTAAATTAATTAGCATTTTGAATTTTGAGAACAATTCTCAGTTTGTGTCCATCTAAAAAATAAATTGTCTTCCACATTTATTTTACCTCTATTGTAGGTCAACTGAGAATTTTTTTTTCTTTTGCAATGACAAGTAGGTAAGTTATGTAAGGAACTGAGCAGCCTGTTGTATGTAGGGGTTTACTAGGTAGTCAGATGTAGAGAGCCACTTTCAGTGTGAATGTGGCTGTCATATTGGGGTTAGTACCTCCCAAAGTACTGAGGAAGCTTTTCATTAACATGGTGAGTAAGAACCTTACCATAATATCTCACCCAAAGTAGAGTGTCCCCATCATGATCATAGCTTTGAGGTATCAGATATTTCTTTGGGCAAAGAGGTTCTCTACTTACCCACCAGCCTTTTTGCAGGAACTTTGTTTTTTTTTCTCAATAAAATTAAATTATAAAGACATCTGATAATGCTGCCATCCACTGACTAACTTTATGATTTCCTGAATGCCAACTAGTTTCTTGAATAATATTTTGAACAAGCTATGTCTGCATAAGTATAACATTATGGGCCTGATTTACTAAGACCTTTAGCGGGTGCAAAAACTTTTAGCACACGCAAAACTAATAATTCAACCAGTGATTGGTGCAAAACAAATACCATGACCAATCATTTGTCATGTTATTGGTTTTGTGTGTGCTAAAAGGTTTTGCACACACTAAAGGTCTTAGTAAATCAGGCCCTATGACACTAATGATGTATTTCATACTTATTTGATATTGATTCTGTGCAATGAGAAGCAGAGGCTTCATCATCAGAATGAAAGGGAAGTCCCAGCCAGATCAGAGAGAAATACGTTTTGACGTAGGGATGTAGTTGACTTTAATACAAGGGAAAGAGCACGCTGCAAAAGAGACAGATTTTGCTGTAAAAAATCTGGCCCGGCACTAAAACAGACCAGTCCGCTGTCACTTTCCTATCCAGTCTTTGAAGAGTTTCCACTGGCTTGAGGTCAAATGTGATGCTCATCAACTCAATTATATTCTAGCTCTTTCATAAAAGCAGCGGTACTATTGCTTTATCTCCCAAAATCTTTGCAGCAGTAGTTTTGTGATTCATAAAAGCTCCAGAAGATCCACCAGGGTTGTCTAAACATTCACTTAGTCTTCCTGGCACATATACACACAGGTACCTAAGCTTTGTATGCAAATTTGACGGTTACACCAGCACGACAGCTTCAGTTACAGCTTCTGTTCTAAAAGTGAGTTTGAGGTGTGCAGTACAACTGTTTGGCAAACTGCCACTCACTTCGCTGCTGTAATGCGTTGTGAAAATCATGAAAGTGTCTCGAAGAACGTCTTTGAAGTTATTCTTAAGCATTGTGTTTAAAAATTTGAAATATACATGAAACACATTTTAATCCAGTTGAACAAAAGTATGTCTTCATGTTGTTTAATGAGATATTAATAGAAATATAATTTATGCCATCATAAATGAGTCATCATCAGGAGCAGATTCTGTGCAGAATATCTTCTGGATGTAAGAAATTGGTAAATGCGACAAAAATAGTGAAACAATTATTTTTAAATATTTGAGGTACATTGATCAAATCAAAACAAATTAAGGGCACTCCCTGGGGTGGGACAGATGAGAAGAAACCTTTGGAGGAACCAAAAATTGACAGATGCCATCTTTAAATAATAAATAATTTTTAGTTTGATGGCTACCTGATTCACAAAATCGGGACACCTGAACGGTTCAGCTATCTGGTTGCTACCATTAATAGGTAAGATAGGCAGGCTGGCGTGGCGTTTGTAGGTGTCATGCATTGAAGTGTGAAGCATAAACAAATAATGATGGCGAAATGCAACAGAGAAACATCTCTGTGGATGTGGATATACCAGTGAAATGGTTCATTGTTCTATTTCATACCGGTCAACACGCCACGGTATGGGTCATCCTCGCCGAGAGGGTGAGTTGCTAGGAGACTGGATAGCAAATTGACCACCACCACGGGGCGGAACCACGTCACACCATATACAGTGTAGCATAATGGTTAAGGAACTGGCCTTGTAACCGAAAGGTTGCAGGTTTGATTCCCAGGTAGGACACTGCCGTTGTACCCTTGAGCAAGGTACTTAACCTGAATTGCTTCAGTATATATCCAGCTGTATAAATGGATAATATGTAAAAAATGATAAAAAGGTTGTGTAAGTCGCTCTGGATAAGAGCGTCTGCTAAATGCCTATAATGCAATGTAATACGTGCCCCGCTCACACCCGTCCTCCTTTTGCCTCCTCGAGTTTGAGTGTGAGGCTGTGTTTTTCTTTGTTTTTGCTGGACGCACAGAATCGCGGCTTTTCTTGCCCTCTCCCACTGCCGCCGGAGCCTCTACTTCCTGTGATGTAGTACACTACCCGGGGCTTTCCCCTCCCCCAGCAACGCGTTTAACGGTTTATTGCTGTCCTTTGTTAACCGGTAGTTTGTTACCGTTGTTGTTAGGCAGTCCACTGCCGTTTTTCTTTCAGACATTATATCAGTTTTAACACTGATACCTTTCTGTTTATATTAGCCTGTATTAGGGTATTGGATTGCATTTTATGGTGGTTGTGACAACAACAAAAAAACCGCCAGGTCTTTTTGGGGCCTTCATCCGGCTCCTCGGGCCCCGAACCCCAGCATTCGTTTCAGGAATGGGATCGGTTCCAAAAACGCTCGGTAATCGTTATGTATGTTTTCTCCACTCCAATCCTTAACAGCAAACGGCAGCGAGCTTCACATTGGCAGTGTGCGCTATGAAGACACAGGTGCGTACACCTGCATCGCCAAAAACCAGGTGGGAGTGGATGAGGACATTTCCTCGCTGTTTGTGGAGGATTCAGCCAGAAAGACACGTAAGCACATAAAAACCACCTGACCCTGTCTGCATGTGCATTGGGCCCTTTTTGTGAAATTAAAGTGTTTTTTTTTACTTCACTTAACTCGATAATTAAAATCTATTTACTTTTATCATGAATGTTCAATGTTAAGATGTTCAATCTACAAATCAGGATTTGAGAGTTGTTTCACTACCCTGTTGAACCCCACAGTTTGTTCTTTAGTCATTCTGAATCTTAATAGGGAGAGAGAATGGATGGGGGAAGGGTTTTACAAACTCAACTGCACTGTTTTTTTAATTGAAACCCCCTTATCACGTCTTGGCAGTGCCAAATTTGACATCATCATTACAGGCATAATCATAAATGAACATACCTTCATTCTGAAGTGAAGTGCACGACTGTAGGGGACGGCGAAATGTTTATTCCAGCGTGCCCTCCGTCGTAAACGGAGTAAAGCACTCGAAACTCCCAAGCGACATGATTTGTTTTCACTGTGGACAGTTATTAGGAACGTTTGTTACCGTGGTAGACCTTAGCAAGTGCTAAAAATGCATTTTTGTTCACACTTGACTTGTGACAGTACAGTAACTTCTTCACTGGCTGTGAGACAAATATAATAATTACCGTTGGTGATGTAATACCATTAAGTCACAGTTTATTTTTATTTTTGTTTATGTCTGAAATTGACTTGTTTTCTTTCCTGCATTGCTTTCTGGCACTCCGATGCTACAGTTGCTAACATACTGTGGCGAGAGGAAGGTACTACCATCTGTGCCTGTCTTTAATTTTTTTTAAAAGCCTCCCTGTTGATTCAACGTCTATTCATTTTCATTACATCCTAGTTACTAATGTCTTGTGAAAAGTCCAATTGGTTTTCAGTGTTGCCTGAATGGCTTTTTCTGTCAGCATTCTTATTATTTGGCATACAGTAACCTGTATTTTCAAGGTCAAGTGCTGTCACAAAAATGTGTTTTCAGCTTTTTTTTTTCATTTCCAAAAAGTGAATTTTTTATACTTAAATTTGTAGATCAAATTCTGAGGAACCAAAGTTATTCTTCTACCAGGCAAAAGGAAGCAGTGGCATATCAGCTGGAATGTAGCTAGAGTACAATGAAGTACGAATGTTCTATCTGTGTTTAGCATAAAGCTGAAAACGGTTTTGTTACAGTACAGCGCCTCTTCTAGAGTTCATCTTCTGTGATAGATTGACTTGAAGTTCACAATATTTGAATAAGACTCATACAATTCATAACATGTGAAATTAAGATTGAACATTAAAAAAAGGAAAACTTTTAAAATATTTTCTAATAATTATCACACCATCAAAATCAGATTTTTTTGTACTGTCTCCCTCATGTGCCTCAATCAGAAACACCCATTTGATTATTGTTTATTTCTGTTCCTCCGTCAACTATGAGCAGTTGGTGATAAGATTAAGGCTAATTAATCTACTGGTTGTGTGTTCTGTGCTTTCACGTTGGGATTGTTGACTCCATTAACAACTCCTTGCTACTCCTTGCCGTTGTATGCATCCCTATGTAGCACGCAATGTAGCATGAATTAATAAGTAATAACTTGTTTTAAGTTCAATGATGAAGATGATGCTTATTATTATTATTATTATTATTATTATTATTATTATTATTGTTGTTGTTGTTGCTGCTGGTTTTTATAATTATCGGTGTTTTGTTGTTATTTTTATTATTATTATTTATTATTGTGCGAGCACTGTGAGAGAAGGCTGGCATACTGCTGCCTGGCAGAGAAGCCAGAGTGCACCGTAATTTCGGCGCGTAGTGTTATGGAGAGTGCTGCGAAATGGTGCCGAAGCTAAAGGCTACCGCTAACGTGCGCTTTGTGCATCTTTCAGGACTGAGTGTAGGGAACCTGTTCTACATTTTCTCTGATGCGGGGATCACCATCCTCCAACCCAGCGAGTGTGAGATTCGGAGAAACATCAAGCCAACTGAGAGGATACTGGCTAGCTACGTGAGTTCTGCTCTGCTCCCTGACTGTGTAGAGGTGGTTTTTGGCGGTTTGTCCCCCAGTATTTTGATAAGATAAATGAATTAGCCACAGACCTGACTCCTCAATTCCTCTATTTTCTTGATTTTTGCCGTTCTTGTAAAATTGCCAATTTTCTAAATTGTGTTATATTTTTCTCTTATTACAAAGTTTCACATTGAGTAGTTCACAGTAAGATGTTCACATGCACTTTATCAGAGTAAAATGTGCTCTCCGAGTTGATTTATCACTGAATAATTTAGCTGTGTTTTCAAGTGGAAATTGAATACATCTAAAAATTAGCTGTCTAGTTCTTTATTTTCACAGTATAGGAGTATTCTAACAAATATATCCAGGAAGGCTCATCCACTTATTTGTGTCTATTGGCCACAAACAACCACTCACTGTCAAAAAACAAACAACCTGTACATTGTATTATGAAAAGTATGCCTTTGTATAGATTGTTTTTATTTAATATAAACTAGCTAAACATTAAATAAATAGGATGAAACATCAATAAATAGCCAAAGGACACACTGAGAGAAGAAATATTGCTTTGTTAGGACATTTCTCCATCCGGCTGTAACAAGCGTGTACTCACGGTCGGTTATACAGCCAAAGTCATTCTGTTTTCATTAGCCGGAGAAGCTGCTCAGCATTCTTCTCTAGTGTAATGTCAGTAATGTACCAGAAAACTTCACTCAGCTTGCAAAAACAATAGACGAGGCGAGTAGCTTGTTTCTCCGAGAGATTTAAGTTTTACTGGTCTCTGTAATCGCACTAGGGTTCAATAGAAATTCAATGAGCCGCACGCTAGCTTAAACAGCATTTCCCCTCTAATTTGACTGGATGCTGTGAGATGCTCCTTGGGGCAGTCCTTTTGTTGAGACCCAGGGACCTGTCCCGTGGAGAGTAAATTGGCTCTTCTTTCCCCCCCTCCAGGAGGAGATCTGCCCCAAAGTTGAAGGAGACGCACCTCGCCGCTGTGTGTGGGCCTCGGCAGTCAGTGTCAGGGACAAGTACATCTACGCCGCCCAGCCTCTTCAGAACAGACTGCTGATCATAGACACCCAGGCTCAGAAAGTCGCACAAGTGGGTATCAGTCTTCCTTAAAACCTGTTAAGAGCCTGTCTCCCGGGCTCACGGGGGGTCAGACGGGGTAGCCAGGGTTGAATGAAGCCCATTATTTTTTTCCGGGGAAAGGGAGAGATAAAGAAAGAAAGAAAGAATCAAAGAGAAGGAACAAATGAGAGAAAGGTGTGAATGGGCAGCCGGGGCTTTGGTGACTCTCAATGTCTGAGCTCCGTCAGACTTCCTCTCCATCTCGCAGTGGTGTCCCTGCCCTCAGGGTTAATGCATCCTTCCAGCCCTCGTGGCTTTCGCGCCCGCCTCAGCTCAAAGGAGATCTCACAATCTTCAAGGGGATTTCTCCCTTATTTTTGGGGGAGAGGGGCAATTGCCAGAGGGTGCAACCTGGAACAATGTTAGATAAAATAAGGCCACTGGTTCATTATGTCTTCGCTGATATGTTTATAGGAAAGAGACACTGCCCTTTATAGTTTCACCTGTAGCACATGACAGTGTAACTAATATAATATGACTAATATAGGCCTAGTTAAAGAAAGAATAGGGAATGGTATGGGAAATGATGTCTAAAAGTATGACTTATGGAAAAACAAGTCACAAATGATATGTTTGGAAAGACACATACACACACACTCATACACGTCTATGTTATATATCTCTGTATACCCACCAAGTAGGGACCATAGTTTCTAACTACTTCGCACACACACACACGCACACACACACACACACACACACACACTATGGTGAAGATGTCATAAGTTGTCATTTCCACGTTCCACTGATTTGCTGATTGCTCTCCTGCCCTGAGAGTGACAGAGAGAGAGCTTTCTCTGTCAGAGCGTTATTTCCGCCGGGAGACCTCCAGAGCCGCGTCGTTGTCAGCGCGCAGTTGACCAGCGGAAAATAAAAGCGCGCCCTCCCATTACGGAACAGCGGCCGCGGTCGCGCATGAGCGGTCGGCCATTTTCAGAGCGAGAGCCGCGGCCGTACGAGCGGGTAATTGATTGTCTTATTTCATAGCAGTGACGGTGCCTGGGCCTGAGATCAGCTCCTCTGTGCTTTTCTCTCTGAAATAAAGGTCGTGCGAACGGACCCCATGCCAGTGAAGCTGCACTACGACAAGTCTCACGACCAGATCTGGGTGCTGAGCTGGGGAGACCTGCAGAAGTCTCACCCCTCCCTACAGGTGAGCGACTCCTCGATGTGCGTGTGTTCTAACCCCCCGGGGGTTAGGGTGTGTACATCTAGCCTCGATCTTGGAAGGGGGGGGGGGGGGGGGGGGGGGGATGGTTTTGTATTTAGAAAACAAGGTTTTGAATCGTTACAGAAAAATGTCTCGACCTCACTGTTGAGAACTATCAGGGGAACCTATTGCCATTCCGCAACAAACACCATTTTCCCCTAAAGTGGAAAGAATCCTATTAAGATCTCATGAGGTATTCTGTCCGTACGTTGCGATGGAACGCGTCTTATTAGAGAGGGAATCTGTTTCAGCGCGTGTCAGTTTTCCCATCATTATGTAAACCAAACGTGTTCACTCTCCCCGTCTCAAGGAGGAGACGGTCCCGCCGCAAACAAAGAAGGAGGAAGGTTTTAAATTTAAATTCATTTTTCACCGTCAGATTCGCAAAATGGCAGGCATTTGTTTGTTCGTCTGGAGATGGGAAACTCAAGTTTAAAACGTTATTTGCCCTCTGTGGTGTTGAGTGTTTACAGTAAGGTTTATGAATCACTCAAAAATGCTAAAAAGCAACTTTAAAGAACCCATCTAAGAGACTGGAGGGCATATGCATCACACCCCAAACATTGCAAATTCGACTGGAGACACAATTTTGCTTTAACAGTGAGATATCAAACACATCATTTTTAACAACCGAAGTCTATTCTTCTGCAAGCATCTATGTGTAATTGCCAATTAAAAAATAAAAAATAAACAAAGAAAAGCTGGTTTTGGGAGTTATCCATGGTCTTAGAGGTTGGTTTCTATAATTGGTTTTAAATGGGGCAAATTTACTTCTGCAATCAAGTTTTAAGAAACGTATCATGGAGTATGGCATGAACATATATTTAATGAAAATACATGATACAGTTTGTTCGGCTACAGATAGGTGTTATACCAAAATTGGAAAAAGCACTTTTGCAAACCCAAAGTAAAATTTTAAGTCCCGCGTACTGCTTGTTTTGAATGCAGTCTTGAATAAAGTTGGAATTCAATGTCAGTTTGGCAGTCAGTCGAGTGGCAAACTCCTCAATATGGTCTGTCTTTCTTTTCTTTGCCTTTTAGGTAAGAATAACTGGCAAGAATAACTGTGTTAAGTTAACTGGCAGCGTTCCGAGTACCATAAATTAAAATGAACAATCGACCATTTCAGCACAGTAGTACAAAGCCCAAAGAACTTTGAACCCATGAGAGCATTACTGTCTAATAATGCATTAGTGATATTATGTGTGAACTTAATAACCTTTGCCATTGTACAGTACAACTATTATAATTGGCTTTGAACAAGGGTTCTTGGTAGACCTTGGAGAGAAAGTGATATCTATCACATTGTAAAATTTAAGAGAAAGAAAGTATCAAGCATGGGCATTGGGGGGGGGGAGGAGCTGGCTGCAGGATGCTGGTTCTTTCTGCTGCAGCCACATGCAAGCTCCCCACAGTCAAGTGGAAGGTATCTGTCTTTCTGAGACCTATTTACATTTTTTTATATAATATAAGTGTCTTGGATGAAAACAAAACGCGTTTCAGTGGAAACATTTTCAAAAATATTATTTATTTTATTTTTATTCAATGTCCCTTGTAGTGTAGGTTTCAGCATATTCGAATTTATGGTTCTTGAGATTGTGATCAGAGAACCATGTCCCCTACAGGGAACAATCATGAATTGGACAACCTAAGATGACATTTTGTCAAAATAATAATAATGTGTTGTGTTTTTTTTTTTTTTTATAATAATAAAACATAATAATGTGCTGCAAATATTTTTTCATCCAGAACTTCCACCAGTGATATTCAGAAGATATTTGGAAAATGAGAGTAGCGGAATTTGTGCTATACATGTTAGTATTCCTATGGCTCAGTTGGTAGAGCATTGCGCTAACAACACAAAGGTTGTGGGTTTGATCCCAGGGATATTCATAAGATATTTTTGGACTACATATACTGAAATATGTATGCATTCATATACTGTACATCACTTTGGATAAAAGCGTCTGCTAAGAAGCATATATTAGAAGATGTCCATGAAAACTGGAAGTGTTCTGACCATATTAACCCCTTTGCACCGATGCCGAATTTGGTAAATTCTCACCTATTTGGGGGGTGTTCTTTTTAAGGCTGTGTAAGCATCAAAAACTTGAAAAAGACAGCTGTCCAATTTACAATACTAACAGTATGGAACACATGGTTGGCTAAATGGCTCTAAGTCATCAAGGGTCTGACGTATAAAACAAGCCTTAAACCATCACTCTGTTGCCAGATATGCAGTAGATATAGAATAGAATAGAATAGAATAACTTTTATTTTCCCATTTGGGAACTTCAGTTGTAGCCCCAGCAACAACAAAAAGACAGAGACAGTGGGGCAGACCCACAGCACACAAACAAACATATGAAATAAAGACATTCATAGAATCATTTCATTAATCAAGTGAATTAAAGTGGAATACAACCATGCTGCCATGATTAAAAATATCACCCGCTGTCCCGAGATGTCCGCGACTTTCCTCCATACACGCAGTGTTGTGATCTCTGTACACTTTCGAAACGGATCCACCGAACTGCGTCAACCTTCCCAGTCGTCGCCTCACTCTTCCCCCGCATTATCTTCTCCTTCCATTCCCTGGTTGCCTTTTGAAGATTTCCTGCACTCCCAGATGAGCGATGTTAAACTTTGTTGCTGCAGATCCAACAGACATTCCCGAGCATATGTTGCTCCATATATATGGATTATATGAATCACTTTAATGGTTGTTTCTCCTGACAAATCTTCCTATTGAACTCTTTGGAAAAATAAGTCAGGAGAAGAAACCCTTCAAGTTATCCATCCATATCTACTGCATATCTGGCAGCAGAGTGATTTAAAGCTTGTTTGATACGACCCTTGATGACTTAGAGCCATTTAGCCAACCATGTGTTCCATACTGTTCCAGTGTATTTTACAGCTAAATCTAGTCCCCACCCCCCAATTCTCATCCAGATCAATTCAAATGCAGAGAGGTTGCATTATTGCTTGTAGGAGTACCAGAAAATAAGATATCAAGTTTTTTTATATTATTGGGTCACAGACATCAGGAAGTTATGGCATTCATATTAACAATTATTACATTATGTAAAATGGTCTAACATTTTTTTATGCCTGAAAATGGGGGGGGGGGGGGGCTATGTAGTAAAGGTTCTATCATTTCTAAACAGTTCATCTGATATAGATGAAAATACCCTCAAATTAAAGCTGACAGTCTGCACTTCAACCTCATTGTCCTTGTGTCCTTTCAAACTCAAAGTGCTAGAGTACAGAACCAAAATAACTAAAAATGTGTCACTGTCCAATGAATTATGGTGCTCACTGTATTTAACTACAAATCAACTGCCTTGGCTAATAAAACTCACTTTTGCATCATATTCAAGTGGGAATGACTGTCCTTTCATCAGTATAGGGGGATATATATCTATGGGTCCAAAAACCTATCCAAAACCTATAAAATGAATAAAATATTTTGTGTCCCTTATAAAGCATATTCACCCCTTCTGATGGTTTACGATGAAAACATTGATATCATACAGGTACACACACCTAAATATGTAGCCTAATCATTCACTCTTGTACCTCAATAAAACATCACATGACTCTGGTGGAGTGGAAATATTATATATTAAAATATATTTGAAATATTACAAGCAGTAATACTTACATATCATGGAGGAAATTCTCTGTCATGTTCGTAGGCATAGTCTCCGATAGAAGCAATATTATGGTATCTTTTTCTGACCCACTCCCAAAATCCAGGTAAGCAAAGAGTTGGCCAAATTACTAAAAACTTGTGAAAATAGCAGGATAACAACAATTACACCTCTGTGAGCTAGTGTACATTCTAAGTTGTTTGTGTAAAACAAAACTAATAAAACTAGAAATGCTGTTACGCCCAGCTGTAATTGAATCTTAAAGCATTCAATAAGACATTTCAAATACTGTTACAAAGGTTAAACACCATTATAATGTCCTATATTGGATAAAAGAGTTGTCAATGAAACCAGAATAATTTTGAATGCATGAGAGACAGGTTTGAACAGCATGCGGGGTTTTACGCATGGGGGTGTACTAGCATTATAAAGGGGTGTGTTTTTCTTAAACGGATTGTCCAAAAACAAGTGACCACTGAATCTTGAAAGGGACATCTCTTTGCGTAAAACTAATTGTACGATTGTATATTTATTTCATGTTTAGTAGTATATTTTGACAATAGAATGACGTGGTATAATTACAGAAGAATTTCACTTGTCTATTTTGCCGTTGAATGAACATGGCTTTTCACGGCTGTTTTGGCATACGATCAGGCTATAGTTGGCTTTATCTTGTTGCTATGACAGAATACTAATTTTTGTTGAAAAACTTTTTTATGAACTCACAGATCGACGTGGCGTCACGCATGGGTAGGTAGAGACTGGGTTGCTTGTTAAATGGACTAGCTACTTTACAATAGTGGAAGTTAGAAACTCCATATTCGGCCGAGTTCTCACAAATCGTGTACTAATAAAGCTAGAACACGGAGTTTGTTGAGTTTGCAGGAGCAATGAATGTCTGAGTTGAGCAATCTCATGGTGCTGGTGCCATGGCCACTAGGGGGTCTGCGCGATGGGGTTAAGACACTCAGCACCATCATTATGGTGCATGGTGTTGGTAGGCCAGTAGGGGGCACTCTTCCCTGTGGTCCAAAGACAAATGCAATGCCTCAGCACAGCGATGGGGGCACTGTGCCGTCCTTCAGTTGAGATGTTGACTGATAATAATGTCTATATATAATATAATGTCTGTTTATAATGTCTTGCTGACGTAGCCATAGCTTACTGTGTGTACTATACTCAAGGTTTATGACTATGTATAGCTGCTACGGTTTGATAGAAATGTTCTTTGTCTGACCTGTTGTAGTTGATTCAATGAGCTTCGGTATGCACTTATTGTGCATTGCTTCAGATAAAAGTGTCAAATGAATGTAATGTAATGTAAAGATGTTAAACTGAGGTTCTGACTCACTGTGGTCACAAATAAAATGTATTCTATAAAATCACATTTTATTTATGTTACATGTTTAATATATGAAGAATACACAAGAATGAAATGATACAGGAAAATAGAAAATTCTATTAAAAACGTATCATAAAAATAGTGTGTTACAATATGTATGTCTGTATGTCATCAGTACTTTACATAGTATATTGAAGATGCATTCTGCAATAAATTTTTCATTAAAATGAAATATAAATGTATTTAAGAGAAATCAAATTCATGCATCATAAATATGATTATTTTTGACATAGGGGGCATATCCATTTATTGTTCTTGGGGTTTTTTTCTTATTCCTAAAGTAGCAGTCAATCATATGGTCAGTAATTGCTCATCTGTCCTTCTGACCCAGATCAGTGAGACTGAGTGGTTATTATTTCAGCCACAGAGCGAGAAAACATAAAGAAATAAACATTTACTCACTTCAGGTTCAGATTATAAAAAAAGGTAACACATTTTAAACCTGTCGTAATAAGAACTGAAGAACGGACCGTGAAATTGCCCCCTTACCAGCAGATGAGTCCATAACAAAATGATCAAACAAATATTCCATCAGTCTGGCTTCTGGGTGAATGGGAGGGAAAGCCTGTGAACCCAACAAGCATCATAAAATCACAGAGGGAGGGGCCCAAGAGTGTGATATTTAAACACAGGGCCACGTATTTACAACATAATATGCTGGACACCTAGCTTATAGTAGGTATTTTCATACCCTCAGTCTGCCTTCTCTTATAATAATCAGTACTAGTAATAAACTTTTACTGATACAACAGTTAGTGTCCATAAGGTATGCACTATACGTACCTGTGTCTATAGTAAAGAATAGAATAACTTTCCCAGAGGGAACTTCAGGGGTAATTTCCAGCTTTGATTAAGCGTCTTGCTCCAGTAAGCCCCCTGGATTGGAAACAGACAAATAAAACTTTTTTATAAAACTGTTTACATATTTGTATGTTTATGTTTATATATTTAAACCTGTTTATATATTTGTGAAATCATTCCCTGAGAATATCACGACTGTGAAAGAAATGTTAGATGACAGTGTGATTGAGCAGAGCTTTGCATGTGTTCGCCCCTGTCATGGTAGATGCCTGTGTTGTTTCCCCAGGTTGTGGCTATAGATGAGTTCAGATGATAATTGTGGTTAAATAAAGGTTAAAACAGACATATGTACATACACATATGTACGCATGCATGTACTGAATGAATTCAGCTCCGATCTCATGTTGTGCGACTGTTGTGGTTGTCGCAGGTTGTATCACAGGCAAGTGTGGGAGAGGAACACCACGTCATCCGCACCCAGTTCCGAAGAGTGAACGACTTCTTCATCCCTCCCACCAACCTCATCATCACACACATCAGGTACGGTGCTCGGCAGGTCTTCCAAGAGGACGAGCAGCACCTCCAGCTTCCTCCTTACCAAACTAACATTTATTTGAGTGTAAATATAACGGAATTATAAAGCCCTGTGACCACATGCTTAGATGTGGCTCTCTCTTCTCTTAATAGGTTTGGTTTTATCTTCTTGAAGTCTGAACCCGCGGTGCACAAAATCGACCTGGAGACTTTCCATCGCATCAAGACCATCAGCCTGAAGAACTACAGCTGTGTGCCGGCTAGCATGGCCTACACTCACCTAAGTGGGTTCTACTTTGTTGAGTGCCTGGGGGAGAACCGCACGTCCACAATGCCTCAGGTCCTCATCGACAGCGTCACCGATTCAGTCATAGGCCACAACGGCGACATAGCGGGCAAGCCCCACGTGTCCTTGGACGGTCGCTACATGGTCACCCCGGACTCCCAGCGCAGGAAGGTCAGCGTACAGACAGTCACCATCCAGGGGGAGTTGCAGCTGAGCCGTGACCTGGAAACCGCCCTCAATGTCTCCGACCTCATCTTCCAGCCCTCCTTCACCGAGTCCAACCAGTATGCTGTTGTGGCCACCTCTAAGACGCACGGGGACCTGCTCTTCTCTGACCTGTCCACGGGGAGGAGCGAGGTTCTGAAGAACCTCAAAGAGCCCATCCTGTCCAAATCCTGGCCCTGGAGCGAGGCCAACAGGGTGGTGGTGTCCAGCGGACTGTTTGGACAGTACCTCGTCACCCCCTCGGCGGATTCCCTCTTCGTGTTGAACGGAAAACAGAACAGCCCACACTGCGAGGTGTCGGACATCAAGAGAGGTAACACAGTGGTGTGGGTCGGGGAGGTATGAACAGATGAACCACATGCAGGATGTCAGTTCACGCAAAAATGTTAGAAGTAATGTACATGGACTCAACCCTGGGATTGAGCAGGAGGAGCTGAAGTGTGGCTATTGTCGTAATAATTGGAAAAAAACACAAAAAAAACACAAAAAAAAAAAAAACAGGAAAAAAGAGTTATTGGAAATCAATGGGAAAGCATACAAGATATTTTTACAGGGAGAATGCGATGAGACCCTTCAGTGCAACAGTGATCTATGTGCACTTATCTATCCAGAGTTGTACATTATTGCACTTCCTTGTATCACCGCAGATAGCCATCAGAGAAAAGGAGAGACAATGTTATTTTGAAAAGGAACTATGCACAATGCTCACTTTTTTTTTTTTTTTTTAGAGTAATGCTTTTTTGGTTCATTTTGTCTGTCGTACACCAGTGCTGCAAATAGTCACTATAAGAAGTCTGTTTGTCTGTTTGTCTGTGTCCCTTTCTGAACCCCATGGCCTTTTGTCCATTGTAATGGTACATGTTCATGGTATTGTAAGTATTTTATAAAACCTTTGATCTCAACCAGCACAGGTTGGCTTGAAACCTTGTTGTATCTTATGAAATAATGACCCAGTTGTCTTTCGAACATATTCCAAAGATATCTTTGAGCCCTGTCTTGACACAGCTAATATCACACCTAGGACAAAATATTAAATGGAAAGACTGGTATGCTAAATATTTCAAACGTCTGTAA
Organism: Synaphobranchus kaupii; assembly: GCA_029718625.1. NCBI lineage: Eukaryota > Metazoa > Chordata > Actinopteri > Anguilliformes > Synaphobranchidae > Synaphobranchus > Synaphobranchus kaupii. The sequence goes on along the minus strand of CM056385.1, from coordinate 16,745,648 downwards.
TTACTTATAATATGTTGCTCCTTTCGTTGATTTATTCCCAGTAATATCACGTGAAATACATTTAATCGTTAGGTACTTAGGCTCCTGCTGAATCGATGTGCAATCCTACAGTGACTCCACTCGAGCAAAGGCGTCTGCTGCGTTGGGCCCAACTTGAGACCGCTCTCATTCTATCCCCCGAGCCACGCTTCTCCACGCACCCCCTGCCGGCTGGTAGTGTACTAACCGCCGTCCCATCCTTATTCTATCCCCCGAGCCACGCTTCTCCGCGCACCCCCTGCCGGCTGGTAGTGTACTAACCGCCGTCCCATCCTTAGCAAAGCTGCGCGCATGCGCTTGTCATTAGGAAAACACACATGCATCAAGGCGCCGGAGGTGACCAGCGCTGTCAGGAAAAAAATGTGCCGTGTGTTTCGTTGCGAGTGGGAGCCGCGTAAGGTGGAAAGGGGGGGGACGGGGGTGCGGTTACAGGCTGGCACCGGTCCCGATCCTGTCCCTCTGTGCCTCAGCCTGAACAGCCAGCTGCTCTCTCCGTCAGTCAAATCCCATTCCTCACTCTGTTGTCACCTTGCATTCCAAACCATTTCCCGCCCCTTCATATTGTTGTCTGTTTCACTCGAAAGTGTAAACACAGAGGTTCTTATATGATTATTTCAGATAAGAACGTGTGTAAAATTGACTGTCGCCTAGGAGTCAACAGATTAAATTTTAGGGACTGATACAGGGCTCTGCGCTAACATTTTTTCCAAGGAGCACATGTGCTCCTAAGTTGAAAAATGTAGGAGCATGCTAATCTATCCCAATTAGTAGATGTGCTCCTAAATAATTTTTCCAGTTAGCACACATAAAATTTCGGGAGCAAATGCTCCTAAAATGGGAGCACTGTAGAGCCCTGTAATAGGTTTGAACTACTGTAAAGATGGTGAGTTTCTGACCTTTGCTGAACACAGTAATTTTTCTTATGGCCAGTTTTGACTGTCCATATAAGGTGTAGCCTTTTGCCATCTAATGACAACACAAATGAGCACAGACAATAATGCATTCATCTGATGCTGCATTTAGTCAAATTTGATCCCAGATCTTTATCTTATTCCTGATTTTTTTTGTCATTTAAAATGTCAATTCTGAGAAGATCTCATCTTTCCTAATTTCTATTAGATTGCACGAAAAGGCACCATGTTAACGTTCTTTTGATAAATGTCTAGCACACAAATCTAAGCAGCCTGAAAAATTGTTCTGAATTTATCAAGAGAAACATTTGGTACATTTCAAAAAGAAAGGAGGAGATGGCATCTTCAAAAGAGAAGATGTGTAATGAATAACTGATTTTGTAGTGAAACTAGAAACTGTGAAATCCCTCTGGTGAATTTGTGATGACAATTTCAAATAACTGTGAATGCCAGAGGAAGTATAATCTAAAAGTTTAACAGAGTACCTCAGATTTTTACATTCAGATAAGACAATGTATTTCACATCAAAGCCAGTTGTCATTCCCTGAATTGCAAATTTGGGTATGACAAGCCTTCTTTTTCATTTATATGATTAATAAGCCTTCTTTATTCAGAACGTAACTTTGAAGCATCCTTGTTAAAATTAAAATTAAAATGTTGTTAGACCATAACATAGAAGGTCTATAACATTATCTAGGCCACTGTTGCACTGAAAGAAAAGAAAAAATTGTGGAGGAAAAAAAATCTGATTTTAAGACATTCTCAATCTGTGAATGGGACAAATTCAAGCTAGATGATAAAGCTTCAAGATACAACATGAAGAATTCCATAACACCTTTTGTGTTGGAAAGGCACCAATGTTTCTTAACACTCAATTTATATTTTTTGTATAATGATGATAATCATAATTCAAAATGCAGATGTTAACACACATATTTAATTTCATTAGTAATTGAGACTATAAGAAGCCACCAAAATGTATACTTCCATTTTAAGGGTTAGTTAATAGTATGCATGCAATCAAATTTATTCCCCATAATTGATATTTAAGAACCCCAAAGAAACTGAATCCGATGAAGAGAAAATCTCATGTTAATTATCCCTATGAGCAGAAATAAGATATAATGGCTTCAGGCCTAATGATGTTGGTGTGATAGACATTAGAGACACTGTTGTAGATAAACTGTTCTTGTTTTAGAACACAGTATAAAATTTAATTGTACAGATTTTGATTATGAGTTTTCTGTGTTCTGCTTTATGGAGGAAGTGGTTTGTATAAAAAATATTCTAATAAAACAACAATACATACAGCTGTGTCACACTATAAATTCATTGGAACACATTATCAAACTTATTGAATTTGAATATTCAGGGACAAATTTCACTAAACATAAATCAGCAGATTGAGGCCCAACTTCTAACAGCAGAGCTATTTTGGCTGAGTAGTGCCGCAGAATTGTCAGCCACTGGTTGTCATCAAAGCTTATTACATTTGTCTAATAATGTTATAGCTGATGATTTATACTATTGTATATTACTGCAGAATCATGTGTAGCTGTTTTCTCCACCGGTTCCACGTCAAAGCGGTCATGGCCCAGCATCTGAAACTTGTAGACTTTTTGTTCCACGTTTGACTGTCCATTCTTCTTCATTTCAATGTCTCGCATATACAAAATCCATTTATCTGGTGCAGCTGTTTGCCTAATACAAGGCACAAGCCATTTTTAAACGAATGAACAGAGTTAGCTTCTGTCGCACCTATGGATGGCCTGAACAGCCAACAGCAAAAGGCTACAGCACTTCCCCTTCCTGTCTACAAAGAAGAGCCGGTATGTAGCAGCATGTCATGCGATTTAAAAGAACTCCCGGGGACGATGCTTTGGCGTCTGCCGGGGACAGAAGTGAACAATGCCGCGCACATTTGTGTAGCGTCAATTGGATATTTTCAACTCACTAAGGTTAAAATATATTTAGAGGATACCAACACAAGGAGCATAAACTATTCCTTAGGCGTACGTTCTTTTATGACTTTCCGTAACTTGAAGTAACCTTTAAAGGCTTTTAGCTGTCTTTGTGCTGGTTAATCTCTATGCAACACATTCGATCATCGAGGCAATAACTATCCCACTGTTTTGTCAGCTCCGTTACTTTCTTCGGTCTTTTCTATAAAACAATCATCGAGTCCAAACAGGCATTGTGACATGTGTGAGACTAATACCGTAGGTGTCAAACCTTGGGTCGTGGTCTTTAAAAATAATCCATTATGGACACTGAACTTTCTCTCGATTGATTTCCATTAATAATGTTCATGGTAAATTATTGGAATGTGGGGGGGGAAAAAATAACTGAAAAAAGAGCAAAACATTTTATTTCCATGTAAATGTAAATGTAAAGAAAATAAAGGTTTCATTCAGACACTGAGAATCCTGGCTGAGTGTTTTGTTATTTTATTTTTTAAATATGTTTTATGCAGCTTTATGCATTAGAGCAGGGATGGGCAACTCCAGGCCTCGCAGGCCGGTGTGTATGCAGGTTTTTTCTACCACCATTTAATTAGCCTAATCATTTTTATGATCTGATAATTTAGCTACATTCTGCAATATGAACAGCAGCTCTTGCGCATGTATGCATGTCTTGTAGCATTTTATTGTGGTCTAATTTACGAGTGAATTGGTGATGGTTTACAGTACTGTGCAAAAGGCACATGTAAAAATAAATAAATAAATAAAGCAAAAGCAAAGATGCTTTAAAAAATAATGAAATTAAAAGTTTCTAAATATCAAACACTTGACTATAAAGAGCAGTAAACCATAACAAGCAAACTCAAATCAATATTTGGTGTGACCACCCTTTAAAACTGCATCTCTTAGGTACACTGTCGTGCAGTTTTATAAGAAAATCAGCTGGTAGGTTGTTCGAAGCAACTTGGAGAACTTGCCACAGTTCTTTTGTCAGGTAATCCCAGACAGTCTTGATGGTAGGGCTCTGTGGAGGCCGTACCATCTGTTGCTATTCTTTTCGCTGAAGATAGTTTAATTTGTTTTTTGAAAAATTAATGTTTGGAAATCTAAAATGTGCTCTTTTCTACTGACACACTAATGCAGAAGGCAAAAAATAAACATCTAAGAAAAACAGTACTGTATATGACTAATTAGCAGACTGTGCCAGGGTAACTGGTGGCAGAAAAACCTGCATACACAGCGGCCCACGAGGCCTGGTGGGTCCCATGAATCCCATCCCTGCTTTAGAGTATGTAGCATATAGAAAACATTACTTTGAATAATTATGTTTGTTTTTGATTGATTATCTTTTGAGTATTCAGCTGGTTTTCACCCACATATATGACAACAAATATCCTAACCTCCCACCTTCCAATAATACTAAAGTCACCAGTGATGTGTTTGAATTAACAGTGGCTGTAAAGATCATTTAAACTAAGAGATATACTGTACAGTGTTGCCCGGGATGTAAACTTATCTTTTTTCCCTCAGTTTTACAATAAAAAAAATAAACTACTCCGATTTGTATCTTTTTCTTGGAGATGCTACTGAAAATGTGACGCAAGAACAAGGCTGTGCACTCAGAAACCCAGCTGTCATTCACCAACACAAGGCCAACTCAAAATTACATGAGACTCTCAGCTGCAGATGCTTTCAGATGGCTTATCAGGGCAGTGAAGAGGTGTACACTCACATAAATAAAGGTACAGTGGACGTACATTTTTCTTATTTAAGGAACACATTTCACAAATAATGTACAATAATGTTCTATTTGGGAACTAATAAATACCTTATTTAGGTACATAAGCATAATAGGTACAAATTAATTATGTATTGCATAGATAATATAGTATAGTGCATGTACACTGCACTAATAGCATTCTTTCATTTAATGGAAATTATATGCATTTATATTTCATATATCAGGGGGTTTTTTTTCATTAGGAAAGTCCATTTTCTGAATTTCTGTGACTAATGAAATGTGAGAATAACCACCAGAATCCATAATTAGTCGTGCAATAATTTCAGCACATTATTAATTGACAAATATGTGACCGGATCCATACTTCGGATACATATTTCAAAATTAGATTTTTTCAGTTTTTTGTGTCATTCCCATGTTACAGAATCAGAGCTTCAAAATGAGGTATCACTTGATGAGATTGAGTAAATATCTCTGGAAATATGACTGTTTGCATATTGTGTTTTTGCAAAACACAGTTTTAAGAAAACTGGCTTTTAGAGATTTTGTTGTAAATACTGCCCTTTCACATCATAAAATACACCCTCAAACCAGGAACTATTGTATGAAATTGTTATATTTGTGTAGTCCCTAACCCAGTGCTTGTTATGATATTTGTTATGATATTGAATAAGTTTGATTATGATAGTGTTTAAAACCATACATTTATAAAAATATAAAAAATACATATATCAGGTTTAACCTCTGATTTAGATTTAAAACCCTGATCCGTTCTCATTCTTCCACTTCAATAATTATTTTAGCACAACCCCCATTATCATGAAACTTCAAAGCATTGATAACTGCTCTCCCTATTGAAATATAACAACGATTCTTAAAGAACTGCCCATAAATTATGATGGCCCTCATCAACAGGTACTTACTTCTTGCCAGGTAGCTGTCCCACAATATCTTGCAAAAAATGGCTGCCTACTGTCTCATTTGTCTGCCCTCAAACTAATTTGCATCTGAATCTTGGCGGACTAATGGTAGACTAAAGGTGCAAAGTCCCAATACCCTCCCCCTATCTATCACATGACTGTTTAACAGCAGTGAAATGACTGCAGTTGGTAACGGAATGGGGCAAACTCTTGAATACTAAATTTGAGTCTTGAATAAGTTGAGGAAGAAAGCTTTATTCACAAACATGATGAAATTAACTTAGGGCAGTCTGAATACAGTCAGATCACTGCCATAGTAGAACATTAAGTGAAATTTTTAAAAATCTAAATCAGTGCAGTGACTTCAGCAAGAACTATTAAACAGGATCCAGATTATCCCATTCATAGATTTTAATCTAAGCAATAACCAAAATATTACGCAACAGAAAATCCCAGGAGTCTCCTGTATTGTGAAACATTACGATAGATTCATGTTATGACCATTGTGATTCAACTTTGTTTAGGAGAAATCATGTTTTTTGTCAGTTCAGTATTTAAAATAGTACAGTACCCATGAGCCTCAACAGAGGCATGTACCATTGAGTTTTTTTCTTATTCTATGGTAGCCACCTTTTCTGAATGCTTTATACTTTATATTACTTTGCAACTTGTCATCACAGAGACCAATACAGTATAATCCTGTCTTTAAAACCATATCAGTGATGGAAAACGTTTTGTTTGGAACTCCAACTTTTATGGTGAGTCAAATATATTTCTTATGTCTGTCTGAATCTGGAGGGCTAAATAGTCCCAATATTTGTCTTTTTATAATAGGCTATAAATATGCTAACTAAAAAGGTAGTTACATCCATATCAATTAACATGAGAATACATAACACATTATAATTTCCTAGAGGTGGCCGGTTGCACTTCTACGACAAGCTCTCCATAACTGGTTAACATTAGTTAGCTTTAAAAAATATGAGCTAGTTGGCAGCTGATGTTACCAAGCTCCTGGCCACTAGACACACAAAAACACATAGGACTACACACACACAAAATAAGAAAAAACAGCTGATTCACATGTTTTGGATAGCTCCTCACTTTTCTGGCCATGTTTTATAGTTTGTAGATTACAGTTGTTAGATTGTCATAACTTTCACAAATGCCAACAAGCGATCTGCGCTCCATGGAGGACAGCTGGATCCAAACGGACTGTCCAGTTCAATGACAGACATCTAGCCATCCTAGATCGTGGACCGGGATGGTTGAGAATAGCCTATAGTCTACTTTACCTATGGATACGCGAACATATAGCACTACACCGCACACACTAGAACTAAAAGTTTAAAAAGTAGGCTACACTACTACCGGACACATCCAAACTTATTCAACACCATCCCACACATTTCCCATGTATACTAGAAGCTATAGGCCTACTCACTGCAAGTATCTGGATTTGTTAATTTTTTCTTTTAAAAGAGGCACATATCCAATTTTAGATCTGCATCCAATGACAAAATGGCAGTTTGCGCATTCGCAAAATAGAGAAGACACGGTCGGTGTGGGTGTATACAGTTCACTGTAGCTGGTTGCGTGCTGTAGCAATGGGGGTGCATTTATTTTTTTTAGCAATAATCAGTCAATTATCTGTTATTGGCCTGGAGATTTGCATTAGTGGTATAATAATATATGACGTTATAGTTTTATTTGTGCAGGTATTTAAGGTTTATTTTTGTGACATCTGTCAGCTTCCAGCCCCCCTCCTTAATCTACGCCCATGTCTGACAAGGGGCAATTATTATTTTTTCCCTCAGTTTTCTTAGTAAAAAACAAGGTTATTCTTTTCTGACAAACATTCATGTTTTCACCTTTTTTTCTTTTTGTGCCGCCACTCAACATGGTTTGTTTATGGCCATAAACAATGGCAATAGTTAGCTAGCTGCTGCTTATCTCTCGTGAAGGCTTGTTCAATATTCTAATGTTACATTGTCGTGTGAAGGATGTCTAAGCCACGTCAGAAATTGTTCTGACTTAAAACACTGCGATTTCTCAACCAGGTGGAGAACAATGTGTTTATATGAAGATACATGGAGGGTAATGATATTTGAAGGCTCTGACTAATTATGAGGATTACTTCCCTGAAGTCAATTATTTTTAAAGATCAGTCTGCATAAGGTCAATGTCATTCACCATTAAAGACTACCACTGAACAAACAACATTGGCCTTCGCCCCTTATGCAATCTATAGAATTTAGCACACAATGCATTCCAGGGTCCACCCCCATTATTCAGCACAACAGCACAGCACTGGCTGTGAGGGAGTCTGTCAATACATTTACTCTGGGTGCGTACCCCCCCCCCCCCCCCCCCCCCCCCCCCGCACTGTCAGCTTCACCAGAGTCTAACCCCAACCTGCATCTATTCGCAGTCATCAGTCATGTATGGTGCATGGGAATCTCTCCATGTGTGTAATTAAAGCTCTGTTTGCCCTGATCGTAATCATACACGTAGTTCACTATATAGTTCACACAGACAGTTTTGGCTGAATATATTTTACAAGGGGCACCTTCCTGGAATCCAAAAATGATTCGGAAAAGTGTTGCACAATGAGCTTCTCTTATGGAAATGAAATATACTGCAGTATATTTTAAATATATTGTGAAGATAATTTTTATATATTTACAATATACTGCAGCATATTATTTTTCCATAGGGGTTGATGGGTGGAATTTGATTTGGGGAGGTCCATATTTCAGATTACCTGAACACGTGAAAGGAAAACTGAGAATATGCCAGGGTTTGCATGGATGGCAGCAGAAACAACAATCAATGGTTATAGAGTAGCTCTGTCTCCCCTCTTATGGTCAAACTTCAACCCTCTGCTACTTCTACTGCTAAATGACACTTTGGACACAATATTACTGAGCAGTTGTACCGCGTATTATTATTTCGTAAAAGTGGTATGCATAACAAAGGTGTGTGTGTGGCAATAAACAGATGAAAATATGCCAATACAATGTGCAGTTCTCTGGAAAATGTTCCAGGCAACACATATTGAACATACATAGACATTTTCCCCACATACTCTGGGTGCGTACCAAAACTGGAAACATGCATCCTCCTTTCCTCCACTACCACCTCATCTCCTCCTTGCCCTGGAAACCAATCTTTGTGTCCTCCCTCCCTCCACTGTCCCAATATTTGAGTAGACATTGATGTACCCTACTATGGCAGTTATTTTCACATTTCTGGGTGACATCATCATGCTCACGCCCACAGAGATTGAACGATGGCAACATTGATGATGCATAGCTATGCCTTATCAATTTCCCCAAAATAATGATTCCCCAATGCAAGATCTTTAGCCTAAATTGTGTGTGCTTCAGTAGGCTATTATCACAAATAGGAAATAGCACCTACCCAAAGGCTAGATTGCCTACAACGGATAACAAAATGCCACTTCGTTTTTGTGGCTCATATTCGAGAGACAAATTTGGCAATTTAAGACGGGGAAGCAGATTTATTTATTTGCTTGTATATGAATGTTCCTTAAACGAACATGACTCTAAACATAAATAAGCATAGCATATGAGGTGACTTGGCGCTCAGACATCGGGCACATTGGGATTCTGGAATTACAGGAAATAATGTTTGCGCATACTATGAGATGTTTACTTTGATCTAATGTTGCTGATTACATAATTAGTGTCTCCCCACGAACTGCAATGCCAGGTAGATGTTTATATGGTACATGCAACTACTTGTACTTGAAACTTACATGATATTTTGCCGATTTAAATGGTCTGACCATGTGTAAGATCTGTGATTGGGTATGGGACTATTTGTGGGCTTGGTGTCAGTCAAAGTTATAGGGCAACTTCAATAGTCGACGTCGAATGTGATGACATGGAAGCAGATAAGTTGTTACAAATTTTCTTCACGGATCCTCGTTCTTTCCTTTCCTCCACTCATCTCCTCTCCTCCTTTCCTCCTCATACTTCCGGGTAGAAGATGGTAGTGGAGGAAGGGAGGTGAGGAGTGAAGAATATTGGGACGCACCATCTTTGTTACGTTCTTTAAGCTATTTCAATCAGGAAAGTGGAATTGTGCAAACACTGTATTGAAGCCCCTTCCGTGAGATTGATACACGCTAAACCCCTTGTTGGATTAGGGCGGTAAGTTGATGAAAGAAATGGGGGGTGTGGGTGCAAACAAAAGACCCATGTAACTTAGTGACGCATCTTTTTTGCTCCACGGTAATCACTGATCACGTGATAATTAGCAGCTCAGGATAATTAATTGTAGGCTGACGACAGAGAAGGACTTCCTGAAAGAGCTCTTGCTCTGTCCCATTAAAATGATCTTCTAAGATTCTGTGAATTTGTTTGTACGCTGCATGAAATGCAGTATGGGCATAAAGGGGATTTGAGTAGTCTGATGCAGTATGGGCATAAAGGGGATTTGAGTAGTCTGATGCAGTATGGGCATAAAGGGAATTTGAGTAGTCTGATGCAGTATGGGCATAAAGGGGATTTGAGTAGTCTGATGCAGTATGGGCATAAAGGGGATTTGAGTAGTCTGATGCAGTATGGGCATAACGGGGATTTGAGTAGTCTGATGCAGTATCTCATATGACAAACTTGATTTGATCCCATGTGTACAATAAAGCATTACAACAGACAACATCATTTTGTGGAGGAATTATTGTCTTTTCTAGGTTTCCGAAGCCCTGTTGAATAACCACTGGAAACCATAGGATTTCTTCGTCTGCTTGTTTTGAGAGTTATAATTTGTAGCACTGCGCTCTTTGATGATCTGCCACTCTCCAGAACTTTGTGTGTCGGGAACGAAATTGCCCTCAATGCAGAAGTTGACCTCACGTGGATCTCATCTTCTCTCTGCCCATCACTCCCTGCCTGGTCATGGTAGGGAATACGATTAGGAAACCATACACAGGCCGCTGGAAATGAAAGCCTTCAGCACGGCTCTTCCATCAAGGCAAAAGGGTTCCTTGTGAGATTGATTAAGCATTACCATAATGCTGTTTATGGTACACAGATCCAAAGTGTGAACGGTGCTGATATTCCACTTTCATATCCTGCAGTCTACCGTGTCCAATTCTAACACACAGAGTAAGCAGGACCTCTTCAAACAGAGGCTTTAACACATTTCAGACCTGCACGTTGAAAAAGAAAACGTAGGCCAGGATAATTCAGGTTCAGAACTGCATGATTGCCTTGGTCTTAGTATGTGCTTGTGCACGCTTAGTGGTGCGGCTGTTTGGAATCTTCTAGCATGCAGGCAGAAGAGGCAGTCAAAGGCTTGTTTGAGATCCAGGCGGTCAAAATGGGGGGAAAAAAATGTTTTGCAAATTCCTTGAATTCCAACACCACCTGTTGGAACAACAGATAATGACCATTCCTATTTCTACAGAACGCTTGACAAATATTTTAAAAGGACAGTAAGAAGGAATAAGGAATTGTGCTGATGGCAGCTAAGTAAAGCAACGTTCCTCCTAATGGCGTGTTAAATCTTCATTACCTTCTGAGAAGCGGTAATGAACGTTTCTACTTTTCTAGATGATCTTGGATAAAATCAACATCAGGTAAGACCTCCGCTGTCACTGCACAAAAGCCTTGAGGACTTTTTTTAATTCAGAAACATTTCCAAAGATGAGGATTCATTGATTTATTGACTATTACGTGTATATGGTTTAATGTGTTTGCTAAATTAAATGCTTAACGATGGCAACAGTTTAATTGCCCTTATTAAATAATTTTAACCTTTACATTGTGTGACCATGTAGCTAGCCTCCGGTACTGTCTGTGTTGTAAGGAACAGATACAAGTGCAGCATGCAGCTACAATCTTGGTTTCTGCTGAAAAGGTTGCAGATTTGAATCCAAGGCATGGCTGTTGAACCTTTGAGCAACATTATTCTGAAATTCCTCAGACTATGTCAATCTGTATACAATATGTAATTATTCTACAGTGCACAAACGATGTGATAATTTCAGTTACAGTATATGCCCTTTATTTTCCATTGTGGTGAACAAGTGAAATGTGTGAAGAGAAAGGTTTATTCATGGAGTGGGGTTTGTTCATAGTAATTAATATGCTCCTGACAGATGAGGCTACAAATTTCAGTGGGAAGAACAACTGAAAATTGTTATATGGCTGGCTAGCATGCTACTAATCCTTATTTTAAACTTGGAAGGGAAAAAAGCATGATATTACTCAGTGTAATTTCAAATGCAGGCAAGAGTCGTTTCACATTCAGCTATACACATTGTAGATCTCTCAAGTGACTCCCACTTCACAGTCCTTAGCAACCCACCCATTTGATCTGCAGAGCATCTTCAAAGGAACAATATGTATTTATTTCCCATAAGATGCATCTCCTGGCTAACTGTAACACTCTGTATACTGTATATCAAACCCATTCTTGAAAATGAGATCATTCAAGAACAAAAAGGTTTTTGGCAAGTCCCCTTAGCATGAAATAATTGTAATATCGGGGAGAACGGGATTTGTAGGCACACAGGTTGGTCGTCACACTGCCTATATCTCGCTCCCTAGAGGGCGCTGTTCACAAATGGTATCAAAATGTTCAGTATAAAGGTCAGAGTTCACCCATGTGGTCATTTCATCATTAAGCCACACATCATTGAGGTGAGAGGACTAGACTTTTTAGTTTATCTTTAAACAATTATCAACATTGAAAAGTGTGAAGGGAGAGCTATATTTTAGATAGTTGTGTATTTCACTAGGCTACAACATGTGGTCATTTAGCTTCAATAATAGCAAAAATGCTCTGTTTGTCACATTTTCTTGGGGTTGGTCGTCACCTAGACTACCAGTCTACATCTGGAAGAAGTGTGAGTCTGGTTCAGACGATGACTGACTGAATGTCTAAACAAATGTGAACTTCTGGGACTAGGGTTGGGGTTAATGATTGTTTTTGTTGTTACTCTTGTTATGGCTACATTTGGTGTTGTAGCCTAATTATTATTTGTCAATATTATTATTATTATTATTATTATTATTATTATTAATAATAATAGTAATGAATTATTAGTCATTATTGTTTAAAAGGCTCCAAAATAGGACCTAAAGCTATTATTTCATCAATTTATGTTCCCTCTTTGCTGGAGATGCGTTAGACTGTTATGTTTCAATTAAATAAAACCTTTTTTTAAATCTTAAGATTGTCTCCATTTTCCCATTTTTATCATAGAATAGCATAGGGACAACTGATCCCATAGTGTGTGCCAGGGAAACTGAAGAGCTGCAGGTTGGACGGAGTTATAGAATGCATGAAGACACTAGTGGATGAGTGAATTGATCAGTGAATGAGAGAAGGAAAATTTAATTAGCAATGAATCTTCCCTTAAGTGCAGAAGTGTACACAGATCCATGAATAAAGCCAATTACAAATGTCACAAATTTTCGTATTACCCCTTGCCAAAATAACAATGAGCAGAACCTTACGAGAGCAGAAAGTGAACCTGAAAATGTGTTTAGCTGTGGCCATATATCTACAGTATATCTCAGGGGGTGAGATAAGTAGGCTTCAGCCACACATTTTCAATGTCCAGAGGTGCCATTCCATCATTTGCTCAATATTGAGCGCACACATGCTATCAATAACATTTTAAGAATGCGCACACTATCAAACTGTTTTATTTATGGCAGGTTATTTTACGGGATTTTAAGGGTTACATTTTAAGTGTCTTTTTTTACTGAGACGTTCAACAGATGGCCGGAATATAACATGTTTATGTTTTGTTTCATTAGCCGTACTGTGCTATTTTTAAGCACAGGCGCAGCAGATGTACTGCTACTTTGTTGTCAGTGAGATACACAAACTGATAAACCTGTTGAGCCTATTTTGCTGAAATGTCTGAAATGTTTTAAATAGTTTTCCTGGAAGTGTACGTAAAATTATTCCCAGCTTGATCATCATGAACCCATGAAAAGTTGGAACTTGAATTTTTTATTTTTTTTTCGTATTCAATGACAGGCTATTGTGCTCAGTTGTTAACGAGCTAAGCCTAGAGCAAGGTGTATGCAAGGACTCAAACTGCTTCAATGAATGCAAATTAGTATAAATGGATACTTTGTTTAAATAACGAAATAAGCTAATGTATAATAAATTTGTCCATATCCCACAAGCTGTATAATAATATAAATAACTCTTGGATAAGAACATCTGGGAGGCAATGTTCATTATGTAAATGTAGATCAGATATGGCCACCACAGAGAAATTAAGGGAAAAAAGGAAAAGAGTAGTCTTGCTTGACCCACATGGATGGCATGTTTATACGCAGGTTTTGCTCATTATCCTGCACTGCCCACTAAAGCCTTTGTTAATCCCAACAAGAGCGCCGGACGAAATTGGAATGGTGAGGCATTTGTAAATGACTTTTTCTAGCTGTTAGTGGGCATGGCATTTGCAGGGCTGGAGGACAGGGGGTTCCTTGCAGGTCCTTGATGGATTCGCTAAGCAGAGTCCCATCCCGTACCCGCTGAGGTGCTGCCCGGAAACGTCCAGGAGGACGGGCAGAGATTGAAAACCTCGACCTTTCATTCCGCTCTGCCCGGTGCGAACATTGGCTTGATGCATGAGCGCCGCCTGGAATGGCCCCAAAACGAGGAAACCGGAGGAAATTTCGGCGGAGATGGACGCACTCTGTCTGACAGCTAACTAAAGGCATATTGGGATTCTCGGTTAATTGCTGCCCGGGATCATTTTGTGCGCGAGAGCAGCTAATAAAAATGCCCTTTATGTCCGTGCCAGGAGCATTCATCTTCTATCATTGGCAGTGTTTACTGGATGGCAGCATTTCCAGAGTCCCCTGCACAGCTGAACTTAGCCAAGAGATTTACTGTCCTGCGCACAAGTCCAGCCAAACACTAGTCATTTAAATTGAATGTGCTTTTGGAAATATGTGTACACGTTTGTCAAGAATATGGTGACACTGGGTGACAATGACCAGCTCTGCATTTCTGTGACATTGATCCCATTTAAATTCCTTGAGATTTAAGGATTCATGTAAAAAAAAAAAATGAAAGAAGCAGTGAACAGATCCAAACCAAAACAAGAATGTCAGAGAGGGAGTTGTCTCACGAGCTGGCTCCTTGTAATTAAGTGATGGATGGTCTCGCTGCCATTTTATGCACAGTGCTGCAAGATTATCTATGGAGAGTCTGCCTGGCAATGACCAGGTATCACAGTTTGCTGCTGTAAAAATATTGAAAATCTCTATGTATAATATGTAAGATTCTATGCATTTACACAAGTGAAAAGACATGCTCAGGTGAGTAGCCCAGTTACTGTAATTTAATCCCAAAAATGAATATTCGAATAGACTTTTTTTCAACTCTACATTTAAACAACACTGCCATTTTTGTTAAATTGACAGTGCTTCCTAGTGCAATGTTGGAAAAATACCAATCTGTCCCCCAAAATATTTGCATTCTTTTGGGGGGCAGGGGGGTGTCTGTCCCGATCCATCTTCCCGGGTAGACTACAGAAATGTAGTCTGCCTGGCGCTCACTCACAAATAAACGTGAATATGGCATACAAAATGTTAATAACTTAATATACAAGTCATTACAGGCATGCATGTGTATTATATACCCTTGGTAAAACAAACGTATCTACTTCATGGTTACTCACTTTTTTATTTATAATAGGCTCTGAGCATGTCCAACGTATGCAGAGAATGTGTTGCAAACACTTAATTAAATCAGCACTGGTACATTCTTTGGCGACAGTAATATCTTCTGACATGCAAATATTTCTGGGAAATATGCCTGTGTATGGGTGGCACGGTGGTGCAGTGGTTAGCACTGTCGCCTCACAGCAAGAAGGTACCGAGTTCAAATCCCGGCCGAGGGCCTTTGTGGAGTTTGCATGTTCTCCCCGTGTCCGTGTGGGTTTCCTCCGGGTACTCCAGTTTCCTCCCACAGTCCAAAGACATGCAGGTTAGGCTAATTGGAGACTCAAAATTTCCCATAGGTATGAGTGTGTGTGTGAGTGAATGGTGTGTGTGCCCTGTGATGGATTGGCGGCCTGTTCAGGGTGTATTCCTGCCTCTCGCCCATTGCATGCTGGGATAGGTTCCAGCACCCCCTTTGACCCTGACCAGGAATAAGCAGGTTAATGGATAATGGATGGATGGATGCCTGTGTATGTTTCTGTCCAATATCCAGTGTCTATTTTTCATCATGTGATGTTGCAATGATGTAACTGCTAGCGGTGAAATTTGAATGTCAGTTAGGTAGCTAGTGAGAAAGATAGCAAAGAGAATCAAAAGCCTTATAATAAGTTGTTTTTGTACAGTATGAAGCTTTCCTAAAAAGTTGTTAATGTAGAATTAGTGTGTATCCAGGTTGAAGGCACAGTTTCACTCTAATGACCATGCAGCACCCCTATTTATTTCTTTACATGTTCATAAGATGGTCTGGATAAAAACATCTGCTAAATGATTAGGACCCCCCCCCCCCCCCCCCCCAATGTCTAGAACATGGATATACCCCTGGGTTTGGAATAATTTAAAGTGCTGGCCAGATGGTAAACACCAGGATCAATAAAGGGAAATGAGACTACCTCACAGCTGTAGTGACTAAATAAATTCCGGATTAAAATTTCAATGAAATTTCGCTCCTCTGTCAATTTAAAATGCATTCAAATGAAGACCATTCTCAATGAGTTTCTCTGGTTCCTATGATTAACCTGACAGAAAAACAAACAATACACACAAAACTATATTTACAATTGCATGAGAAAGGACATACAGGAAGCCATTCAGTTTTAGTCCAAAACAATCACGGGAGCCCTTGCTGTACGGGACCAAAGAGGGTAGGCGGAGCAAGAAGTACAACTTGGGAGCTGGAACGTCCGGATCTGGAACTTATTAGACAGACAACAGGCGCTCATTGAATGACTGGAGATCAATGGAGTTTTTACAAAACAGTTTGCTAAACGGGTCATTATCATACAGACAAAATCAAAAGTCTCCCTTTTTCTTTTTAGATTACATATGCCTAGGTTGTCAGGACCCAGTACTACTACTTACAAGCCTTTATGATTTTGACTATCCAACGAAAACCAACTTTAAATCCGACTAGCGCCGGTCAGTTGCACGCCACTCTGAGCATACTTTATGTAACTTTTAGTTGCTAAGCTAACTGAAAACACTACTGCGCATGCCTGATCACTTCCCCTTGTGCGGACGAAAAATCCAATGGGGAAAAGCACTAGTTGCGTATCTTCTCATATCTAAAATCTTTGACGGGAGTCTCAGTAAACCAAAAAAAATTAAGGAAATTGACATCCAAAAAATGCGTAAAGTGATGTACAGACCAGCAACCAGGCACTTGTGTGGTTTTACAATAAAAACCTTTCAATGGTCAGATCAATGCATTAAAAAATGCATTGAAAAATTGACAGGCAAACCTTCGATATGTTATTTTGTTTGTTTGTTTTTGCTTGTTTGGATTAATGCTGCACAGATGAACAGATCTTTAATATGTCAGAGTGACTCATCCAACTCACTCAGCCCACTATGTCAACCAATGCACATCCTGAGAAGATATACGTATCATTCTGGGCTGCTTTGACCCAAATAAACAAGATAACAGAGTAACAGCACCATTGCCATTTGTGGCATCAAAATTTTTTTGCCAGTTTTGCAGAAAGATTCAAAGTATATAATGACATTAGTGTCTTACAATTAGGCCTTAAAAGCATAATTGCATAGATGGAGAACTGTTTTTGCCATCAGCTATTTTTAAAGTAAGAATTGAAATAAAATAATATTGATTTGATTGCATCATAAAAATGCCCAACCCACATAGGCTTACAAGACACTTAAAACTCACAGTACACAGTGCAAGTCCATGCTTCTCAGGTGAGGCACGGACAAGAAAGAAAAAAAAAAAAATCACAATTCCTCATATTCATTCTTACAAAACAACCCAAGATTAATAATAGTCTGTATAATTCATAAGTTGGATACATAAAGGACACCGTCTTCTTTTCCAGGCACTAGCTATAAATGTCCACTTGAACAAAAACATTTTAACATTAATTCATCACCAACCCAAAATAAATATGGATTTTTAATTTGAATTCTCTCAAATCATCTACTATAGTGAAACAAAGTGAATTTCATTTTTTAATATCTCCTAAATCACAAAGTGTACATAACCGCTGTTCTTCAGGGAGGCCCTTAAGTAAATATAATTTCCTATACATCGGAATGAAAAAATGGCATTTTAATTGTGTTGACCATTTTGGCCCTTTTTGGACATAAGACTATAGTTTTTTTTTTTTTTTTTTTTTCCCCAAAACACATTTTTCATCTAAATGTCTGAAAACTCATTATTTTTCACTTATTTCACTGCAGTTATTAAGTACATATAATTTCCTATACATCGGAATCAAAAAATGGCATTTTTATTTTGTTCACCATTTTGGCCCTTTTTGGACATGTTAAAAAATGTTTTTAAATTTTCCCCAAAACACATTTTTCATCATAAATGTCTTAAAACTCATTATTTTTCACTTATTTCACTGGAGTTATTAAGTAAATTTAATTTCCTATACATCGGAATCAAAAAATGGCATTTTTATTTTTTTGACCATTTTGGCCTTTTTTGGACATAAGACTATCCAGATAGCAAGCGAACGTTGAATCGACGTAGATTCAATGTGGAATTCCCACGTTGATTCAACATCAATTTGCTCATCGGAGATCACGTTGAATCAATGTCAGAATACCGACAAATATTGAATAATCAAGGTTAAATATTTACATGATATTTAAAAGTTTTAATGTTTGTTGCCATCACTGACTCACTCCATTAGCTTTCAACGTGATTTCGATGAGCAAATTGATGTTGAATCCACGTCGGAATTCCGCATTTAATCTACGTCGATTCAACGTTCGCTTGCTATCTGGGTAATTAAAGGGAAAAAGTTGCGCACCTCTACTGGGGAACGGGGATGAGTGCAGACACCAACCATACAGCATGGAGAGTGTATTCTTAATACCTGCACCTTGCAGACAGATATGAATTAAGGGAGGTTGTAAATTAATGATGAATGGTCTCCTCCGCATTCATTAAAGAGTGATTTTGAATTTAAAAGATATTATGTTCAAACTTTATTTGCATAGCCACCAGAGCGTGTGAGCGGAGTTGAGCGAAACACTAGTTTTGAATCAAATTATTTCAATAATCTGGACAGCTCATGCTATTTCTTCACCACAACAGGAAAAGATGATAGCCGATAGCCTAAACGAATGCGATTGTTACAAATATTCAACAAAGGGATTAGTATCCACAAATTATGGAAAGTTTCTATTTTAGATTTATATAACAAGGAATACAACAAAAATACTCAAATGTGTGTGTAATGCATAAATACTGAATAAAATCACAACAGGTGGTCAAAGTGGGGATTTGAACATTTATAGCCACAATGTAACATAATAGCCACAATGTAAAATATAATTCACACCACCATTACATAAAAAATACCCCTTGGCGTCCCCCCTCATCATTGTAAAGTGCTTTGAGTGTGAGAAAGACGCTATATAAATGCCAGGCATTATTATTATTAATTATTCATGTCCACCAGAGGGAGCCAAATTGTCCATGTCCACCAGAGGGAGCTATTCTGACTAATTGACTGAGTACCCATAATGCATTTCATCTACTATCGCACATCTGTGAATGTGTGCATATTTCGATTGACACCGTTTACTCTCAATGCTTTTTATGTGCTAACACAATGTTTTGTGTATATAAATATGTGTCAACATGCTATGCAAATGCTTTGTAAGTATGTCTGTTTAGAAACAGATAAGTAACTATATAAGTAACTAAATAGTCAAAAAGAAGTTCAAACGAATCAGCAAACAGGTTTATTTCTGGGTACCTAATGTATGTGTTTTCCAATTCATCCATTCTGATTACCCACAATGCACT
Organism: Synaphobranchus kaupii; assembly: GCA_029718625.1. Lineage (NCBI taxonomy): Eukaryota > Metazoa > Chordata > Actinopteri > Anguilliformes > Synaphobranchidae > Synaphobranchus > Synaphobranchus kaupii. Next base: position 16,726,072 of record CM056385.1, on the reverse strand, counting down.
TCATGTATTATTGCAAACCATGAATGTAAGAGTATGGTATTTGATGTACGTAGTAACAAGGCAAATTGCACTGTTCACCTGGTTTGCTCCTTTTTTGGGGACACATTAAATGCCTAATCAAAATGAGATGCGTACCTGGGTTTCTCTTCAGCACGAACAGATCCTTTGCCTCACACTACCACTAGTGGGAGACAGAGGGTCTTTTTGGCTGTTTTGTAACTTTGGGTGGGTGTGTCTTTCTCTTTCTCTCTTCTCTCTCTCTCTACTGCCCCCTTCTGTTCCCTGAAGGTCTGGTGGAGAATCACAGTACCAGTGGCTTGCCTGCGGCTGTGGTTCGAAACCAGACCGGCGGACAAGGCCGGACCGTCACCAGCGTTTGGGGCGAGGCAGGTACCAGTGGCTTGACCGCGGCCTGCTAAACCCCAGCGCCGAAGCCGGGACAGCACCAGGAGGACCCCTGCCGTAGGACTCCAGCGCTCCGGGATCGACACTACTGCTGCGGACGCTTGACGCCAGGAGGCCCGAGGGGAGTGCGGACCTTGCCCGGAGAGTAGGCCCGGAAGGGCTGCCTTTCTCTCCGGGCCTTACCAGCTACCAGCTAGGCCTTCGCCCTGGTTTTCCGCCTCTCCCTATTTTTCTCCTAGGCCCGCAGCAGAACCAGCAGGCCAGACCCAGAGGACGAAGCTGAGGAGCAGGCAGTTGGGAGGACCGGAGCAGCAGACCCCCCTGAGACGGAAGGCGGCGATCCAGACCTCAACACCACCTGAGGATCAACGCTTGCCGCCTGCACCAGAAAGGGAGGTCCTCACGCAGTGGTGTGAGGGGCCAGCCCCCGGCTGGTCCCTTTTCTACCTGCACTGCGTTGCTGTTTTCTGGTCCGCCCGGAAGGAACACCATCTCCTGAGTGCTGTCTCTGTGCTTACCAACAGTGCGGAGTCCGGCCTTGTCGAGAGGAAGGGGGATGGCAGCCAGACCTGTACCAGGGACGCGACGCCATAACGCCGTCCGTCTGACATGGATCCAGGGGGTCGAGGAGGGAGGCGGCAGCACCGGTGTGAGCCCCCCGGCAGGACAGGGGGCCGAGGGCGCAGCCACGGAGGGCGCCCCTGGGCCAGCAACCGCAAGAGGGGCAGGTCGTGCTGCAGGCCCGAACCCAACTCGACCCGAGACGAGAGTGACAGGTTTGACCCGTCTGGAGTTTAGTGCTACAGAGAGGTATGGGCTTCGTGCCAGCTGACCTCAACTGCCTGGTAAAGGTTCCGGGTCAAGGGGACATTTTTGAGGTAAGCTTTTAGCTTTAAGAACCCTAATGTCCTGGAGAGGTTCTGGAACCTCTACAGAGAGGGGAAAGACAGGCGTCCCCTTAACAACTTTGCAGTCGAGCCCCTGTCCGACACGGAGAACAAAGTGGTCACTGTACAGTTCTACAACGAGACTGTGCAGGACCACGATGTTTCAACGTGGTTGGGCAGGTATGGCAATGTCAAATCCGACGTTAGGAGGGTCCTTGATGAGGATGGAGTGTGGACCGGGGCCAGGAAGTGGCTGGTCCAGCTAAAACCCGACCCCTCAGTAGTGGGGGGGGTATGTCATATCCCCAGCACCATCACGCTGGGGAGAGATAGGGGTGTGGTGTTCTACAACGGCATGCCCAAGCTGTGCAGGAACTGCGGTGAGTTAGGTCACTTAGCCGCAGCCTGCACAGTGGTCAAGTGCAAGACCTGCGGAGGCGAGCACGAGACCAGAGCATGCCGGGACCCAAAGCCCTGTAATCTCTGCGGAGCGAGTGGGCACTTCTATAGAGATTGCCCACTCTCGTACGCGAACAGGGCTAGGAACACCGCACCTCCTCCACCATCTACTGCCCCCCCCCCCCCCGCCCACCTACCCCTACCCCTACCCCGGCACCCAGAACCCGAACACCAACCACAACCCCTCCCCCACAGCCTGCAACAACCATTCCCACACAAGACACTGCACAAGGCCCCCCAAGCACCATTCACACTGGCTCTCCCCTACGCACAGCCCCCTCTGAAGATATATTACCCACACAGACAGTCACCACAGTGAAAGAGGAGCCTGACTCCGACACCCCCATCACGGTGGAGGAGTCGGACTCCTCTAGTGCAGACTTAGACTCGGACATCTCAACAACATGGCAGTTGGCGAATAGGAAAAGAAAGGGAAAACACAATAAAACAAACAGGATAGAACCACCCGGCCAACCCCCAAACCCAGCAATAGTTCGCCATCACAAACAACCAGGTCATAACATACAGCAAAAAAATACCAATATCCGGAACATTAGTCCACCAGCAGTCAGGCCGGAACCCCCACCTCGCCCTAGTAAACCATCCCCACCACCACCTCTTCATCCAAGAGAAACCCTCTCACGACCCATCACCTTTCAAAGTAGGCCCATCAATGACCGGCCGCCCCCTGGCCTCGATCCCGCTCCCAACAAGAGTATTCAACAGCTCCCCTCTCAAGGGCCCTCCGAAGCAAAGGGGGACCCTGGGGCAAAACCATCACGTCCCACCTCTCCAAGACGGAACCTGCCAGGCAGTGTGGAGGGGAGACCTGGGGGCGGACCGAGTCAGGGGGTGAGTAGGCGCCTCAATAACCAGGACACCGTAATGGAACGACTCAACAAACTCTGTAGGGAAATAGCTAACAATAAACCCGGTTCAAATGACACAAACACACAATAACTACTTTTATGACATTCACAATTATTACATCAAATACTCGTAGTATTAAGGACCCTAACAAACGCCACTCAGTCTTCTCCACTCTGCAGCAAACCCCCTCGGATGTCATCCTACTCCAGGAGTGCGGAATCCCTTTCCGCACTATGGATGACACTCTGAGGGAGGAGTGGAGAATGGGGGACTCTCTCTGGTCCGGCTCGAACGTCGCTCGAGCCGATGGGGTCGGCACATTGACCAAAAACCCCTACGTTAAAATCACTGGGAAAAACATCGTGGAAAGTGGGCGAATCCTCGTCTCAGACATTTGTGTCGGGGGTTCCCCACTTAGATTGGTCAATGTGTACGGCCCAACCAGCGTAGCCGAGAGGGTCTCCCTCTTTTCAAAATTAAGAACTGTCATACACTGCAATATGCCGGTTGTTGTGGGGGGGGATTTCAACTGTGCCCTCAGGGATGAAGACCGCAGCAGACCAAGGAAAGATCGGTCGAGCGACGAGCTGCGGTCTATCATAGAAGATTTCTCCCTCCACGACGCCGGGGGCGCCTCTCCCCCACAACATACATGGGTGAGCTCCTCTGGTGTCTCCTCTTCACGAATCGATATGTTCCTGCTCTCCCCAGGCCTGAGAGTGCACGCCTTTTCCACCCGGGCAGTGCACTACTCGGACCACCACATGGTGACTGTGTCCCTGGTCTGGGAGAAGGCCATAACCGTCGGCAGGGGTCTCTGGAGAATGAATACCAGCCATCTCCAGGACCCCAAAGTGTGCCTCTCCTTCTCGAGGCGGTACCTGGAGTGGGTGAGTCTAAAACATCTTTTTGACTCCCCGATAGAGTGGTGGGAGATGGTGAAGGAGCGGGTGCAGGGCTACTTCCGGGCAGTCGGGCGGAGGAAGGCAAAGGAAAGGAGGGCGGCTTTTGACCACGCTAATGCTGCCCTCCAGAGACTGAGCCTCCTCCAGTCCCGAGGCCTGGAGGTAAGCAGCGAGATTGCACTCGCTAAACAGAGCCTCTCCGCCCTCTATCGGGAGGAGCGGAGAAAATACACCTTCCGCTCCAAACTCCAGGGCCTTGAGGAGGATGAGAAGTGTACGAGGTACTTCTTCCGCAGGGCACGGTCAAAGGCAAATAACATTTCTTCCCTCTATAACAGCAGAGGGGTGGTGGTGTCTGAAGAGGCCGAGGTCCGGGAGGTGGCCAGGGAGTTCTATGCGGGTCTGTACAGCATAAGGCCCGCAGACGGGGCTCTCATGGACACCTTCCTGGGCTGCCTGGACAGACGCCTGGGGGATGAGAGCAGGGAACCAGAGTTGAGCGCCGAGGAGCTCACCCGGGCCGTGCGCTCCCTTAATCAGCACAAAGCTCCTGGTCCTGACGGGATCCCGGCCGAATTTTATCAGGCCTTTTGGGATCTCCTGAAGGAGGACGTGGCGGAAGTCTTCAGGGCGGCGTACAGGGAGGGGCGGTTGGGGGCTTCACTGAGGCAGAGTGCGGTTGCTCTTGTCCCTAAGAAGGGGGACCTGAAGGACCTCCGGCACTGGCGGCCGATTAACCTCCTCTCAGCTGATTATAAGATCATGGCGAAGGCACTGATGAGGAGGTTCCAACACCTGATGACATCGGTGGTCGGCCCTGACCAAACGTGCAGTATTCCAGGGAGGTCCATAAATGACAACCTGCTCCTCGTGAGGGATGTCATAATCCACTCCGGGGAGCGCGGGTCCCCCTTGGGCCTTCTCAGCCTAGACCAGGAGAAGGCCTTTGACAGGGTAAGTCATGTGTGCTTGGAGAGGGTGCTAGAGAGGTTTAATTTTCCTAGCTCCCTCCTGCGCTGGACCAAAATGTGTTTGACTGACATCTCGGGGAGGGTGGTTGTGAACAAGCAACCATCCGCCCCGTTTGCCATTAGGTCTGGCGTTAGGCAGGGATGCCCCCTAGCATCCCTCCTGTACGTCATCTACCTCGAGCCGTTCCTTCAGGCCATCAGGGGCAACCCGGGCATTGTTGGTTATCCACTGCCCGGGGCCCAGGGGGAGCGGCTTAGGGTGATGGCGTACATGGACGACATCACCATCGTCGGCACAGATAGTCATTCCATCACCGTTGCCAACAAGGTGGTGGATGACTTCTGTGCAGCCACTGGCGCCCTAGTCAATAGGGACAAGAGTGAGCTGTTTCTGTCTCGTCATTGGAGTGAGCCACTAACCGTTTCTTTCCCTGTACGCAGAGATAAAATCAAGCTCCTGGGGGTGACCTTCCAGTCAGACGGTGAAGGAAGGCTGAGCTGGGAGGGAACCCTCCGCCACGTCCAGGCTAAACTCCGGAGCTGGAGCGTGCGGCCTCTGACTCAGACGGGCAAGATCCTGGTCCTGAAGGCAATAGTCCTTCCCATTTGTCTCTACTTGGGGAGGGTGTTTCCCCCAGACAAGGCCACTAGTAAACTTATTACTAGAATGGCCTTCCGCTTTGTCTGGGGGAGCACCATGGAAAAGTTAAAAAGAACTACCCTCCTCAAGGAAGAGCGGAATGGGGGCAGGGGGGTTCCAGACATTGTTAACATTGTGTTGGTGCAGGGTCTGGCCACACTGGTCCAGAATACTCGGAAGGTCGAGAAGGCCTCTGGTGCCTTTGCTAGGTACTATGCCACTCCCTTCCTGAGGACGATGGGCCTGTGCGCGCTGGACCTCACCATACCGTATAGCTGGGACCCCCCATATGTATATCGAGCCCTGAGGGACTTTGCCATTGGGGCAGGATTGCCCAGGGCCGGGCTGACCTCGTGGAGTTATAAAATAATCATGGCTCATTTAAGATCAAAGGAGACCATGACACTCCCGAGGGGCAGCACGACCCTGGACCCGTCTATAATCTGGGCTAATGTCCTAAACAAAAGTTTAAGTAATAAGCAAAAGGACATTGCCTGGATGTCTGCCCACATGTGTCTCCCCACCAGGTCATTCATGTTCAAGCGGCACTTGGCCCTGACCGAGCGCTGCCCCCACGGATGCACTGACTCAGAACACATTTACCATCTGTTCTGGGAGTGCTCCGTGGCCAGACGGGTCTGGGGCCTTGTTGTTTCCTCTGTCTCCCATAACAGGTTGCTGCCTAGGTCCTCCCTGACTGCTGAGAGCGTCCTCTACGGGCCTCGTGGAGGATGTAAAACACCGGAGCTCCAGCGTCAGTGGAGGATCGTTAATACTATCAAGCAGGTCCTGTGGGAGGCGAGGAACATCAAGGTCTATCAAAAGACAACTGTAGACCTGGTCACTCTCAGGAGGAGGGCGCAAAACCTCCTCCAAGACGGCATTATGGTCGATTACGCGAAGGACAAGTGTCTGGCGAGAGAGAAATGGGGGGTGGACCATTGGAAAGAACTGATCATTTAGTCCACCCCCCCTCCATCCCAAGGAAGAGAGAGAGAGACAGAACATTTTCCCACCCAATAACCCAGGAACGCATGCTTTGAATTCATTTCAATGTCTTGTGATTTCCTTTTTGTTTTGTAAACTTCTCCTTTTTGTATGTGATGTAACCTATTGTTGTGTCTTGAATGTTGCATGTCCATTTAAAAAATTTAAAGGGACGGGAAATAAACCCCCCCCCCCCAAGATACAACATGTTTTTAAAACTGTGAAATGGAATGACGATGATTATTATAGCAAAACAAAATGTTTTTATTGTAAATGAAATTTAAAAAAACCAATAAAGACAAATACTCAAAATGAGATACATATATTTTTGTGGAATTCTTTATTTAAGAAAACAAGGATATTCCGTTTTGCACATTTACTTAAAATGATTTATTTTATTCTAAAATGGCAATCTTTTTAAGCAACTCTAAAATATGCTATTTCTAGAGTAAGTCATTTGGTTTAAATAAATAAGCAAAGTAGGGAATATCCTTATTTATAAAATTAAATTCCCCAAAAATATGCCTGTCTACTTTTGGTTACACATTGTCCCCTAAAAAGGAGCCAACCAGGTACACCGTGGGATTGGCCTTCTTTCTACATCCATAAAATACATACTGTCAGAATCTGTGATTTCTTTTCAGGGTTGCCAGATGCTTAAATCTGGGTAGTTTTGCATGGCAGACCTGGCCTACCCGAAACAAAAACCCAGGGACGCCAGATCGAAAAATCCCCCATTTGAGGGGAAAAAACTCCCAAAGATCCCTTGTTTGGGGGAATTTTTAAAGAAAACTTTTCTAAAATCTGGCAACCCTGAAAATGTATGCTTCAATGAATTCTCATTAAAAAGTTGAGATTACCCACAGTGCAGTTTGTATATTATAAAATGCAGATGAGTTTTATCAGCAGCCATACCACCATACAATCTGCTCCTGTTGAATGGCTGAAGCTAAGCAGGTGTGGGCTTGGTTAGTACTTGGATGGGAGACCTGAGTTGTTGCTGGAAGTGATGTTGGTGGGCCAGTAAATCATCTCTTTAGTCAAATCTTCCCTTTGGTCAAATATGCCCCAATAGAGTGATCACCCTCAAACACATCAAGGCCACTGTGGCATAACGGTAGAGTCTTGGTCTCTGGAAGGTGAGCTTGAGGGTTCAAACCTCATTCTATATCTTTATTCCTCATATTTTTATGATCTCAGCTTCTTCACTCCACTTCAGAGCTCACAGAACAGCTAAGGATACTTTGGCACAACGGTATTGTCTTTGTCTGTGGACACAGCAGTTCAGGGTTCAAACCTCACTCTTCACCTACATTTCTGTGGTCTCATTTTCTGTCCAAGATTGTGGCGAGAATTCAATTAAATTCAATAAACTTTAATTGTCCCCGTAGGGCAATTGAAATGGCAGCAAAAGCACATAGGTACATAAAGGTATAAAAAACAACAGAAGGGACAGGCTTTTTGAATGTTCTTTCTCCTCTCTTTTTGCATCTTCATGAATTCACTGCAGGAAAACCCAACAAAGAAGTGCAAGTTACAGTGGCTCAAAGGAATGGTTCTGGTTTAGCAACGCCAAGGACTGGGGTTCAATCCCCATTCAGGTTTGCACAACTTTTGTCCATTGTACCATTGTACCATTGTGCCATTTAAGTTTGTAGAAAAACAAACCACAAATGCGAAGGACTCCGTGGCGTAGGAGGTTGGACCGCACTTCACGTGGGTCGATGTTGCCGGTTCGATTCCCCGAGTGCCACACCTGAGCAATGTTGGTGGTCCCCAAGGGTGGGGGAGTGGTATGGATGCGGTGGTCCCCAAGGGTGGGGGAGTGGTACGAATGCGGTGGTCCCCAAGGGTGGGGGAGTTGTATGAATGGGGTGTGAATGAAGGGGAAGTGGCGGTTGTGGCCCCCCCCTGAAAGTTGGGAGCAAAACGCAGGGGGTTATGCAACTTTTTTGGAGCACAAACTTTTTGGCTGTAAGGCGAAAAAGTTGAGAATTCGGCCAGGCCCCACCCTCCATTAGTGCATTACTAGAGACAGTATCACATACAACTATAATCAAATTAGTTTGTTTTAGTTAAAACAAATTGATTTGATTGCATAGAAGTATGTAAGACTGTAAGTAGTAATACACTAATCTACACCAAATGTGGTGCATAAAAACAAAAAGAAAGCAAAACTCATACTTACACAGCTCCTCCGTCTGGGGACTTCCTGCTTCTCCTCCGCATGGTCAGCTCATCTGTTAGACGCCCACAGTGCTTCCCTGATGCATATGCCTTGGTGCTGGGTAGCGTACCTATGGATTGGATTTCAGGACATGGTACTGGTACACACACTGGGCTGAATGACAAATGTCTTGGGACTTAGGTCGAGCATATGAGCAACACAGAGTTCTTAGGATGGCACTGATTTCAGAGGTTTTGGGTCATGGATCCACCCAGGGCAGATTCCAGACGGTCTTAAGGCTTGTTGCAGCTGCTGGCCTTAAGACTTGTATCTGCCATAAAGTCTCGAGACCTGTAACAGGCCGAGTTCATGACATGGATTCTGATGCTACAATTCACAAGTGTTGAAATATGAACCAGCCCAAAGTCGTGACACCGAGGCCCTGGGACCGGAGTCTGAGACATAAAATATACATACCACCGCACCTGGGACACCGGCACACTTCAGAACGTACGCACTGGGTTTGCACACAGATAAACCGGGGCCACAATTGCTTGCGGGGCTGCAGAAAAGCTGGAGTGAAAAAGAGAGATTGAAACATGTTTAAAATCACCAATATCTGTTCGCATAAATTATGTAGGCCTAAATGAAAACAGAGATGTTAACAACTTTCTGTAGTAATTGTATGTGGTGAATGCATGTGAAAGTGTATTCAATGTGCATGTAGTTGAAGACGCAATGTGCATTCAGTTGAACAACTGTTTCCGTACGCCTCCTACCCTGAAATGACCACCATCTTGTGGTCAAAATGTGGTAGTACTATGTGATATACAAGGATATGAGATGGCCAACTTCAAACACTAATTAAACTTCATGGGGGGATTTAACGTCACCATTTCCACTGTGCATATTTATGAAAGGATGTGTAAACTTTCTATAGCCAGTATGTACTTACATATGACCACATGTACTTGTAAATCTGAAATATTTTGACATCTGGAATAACACCTGATATGACAGATACTACCTTTCACCAGCACACAGAAAAATACAATAAGAAAACAGCCAAGGCAGAAAGCTAGCTATTGCTGCTGTTAACTAAAGTGGATCATCGTAAACTTGATTACTAACCTAGTTATATAAATCCGAGGGACAGTCATAAAAAGCAAACATATCTATCATCATATTTAGTGAGCTAGACGGATAGTGGCTTATGAGAAAGAATTAATAAAGCATCTTGCTCCAGACAAGAAGTCCATGCAGTCAAGGTAAATTTATTCATAGGTGTGAAAAAACTCAACATCCATACCTACTGTAATTGTAAATTATGACTGTTTAAATTGGAAGTTATGCAGTGTTGTATTTTACGAGTGAACTTACTCAAAATAATCAGATTTTTTTTCAAGGTTTAAATAATTGGACAGATAACCAGCAACAAGATACATGTATAATGGAGTAGCCTATAATGTTACTTTGTTAATGGTAACCATATAAAAAGACGTTCGGTATATTTAGCAACGTGACAAGAAGCCATGAAACATTAGCTAACACATTAACGGGGGTCAAGTTGCATCCCTGTTAAACGATCTTGCTAACATTAGCTGGATTGTTTATTCAATGGTGCCTGTCTAGCTAGTGTTCTCTACAAAGCCAGCTAACTAGTTCATTTATCGATGCAAGGTTAAATATATGGATATAATTAGGTATCACACGCGAAGCATAGGAAGTGCTATTTTCAAAAGTTGGAGTTAGCTGGTAGACATCACATAGTTAACTTTGTCTTGCTACAAAATAAGCAATTACCTTTCTGTAGCACTGTACCGGTGGAAGAATGTTTACGAGTTGCAGATGTATGGAATGCCGTTTGTGCCAAAAACTGTATTTCGACGTCCGCATTAAGACGTCCATTTTGAACGTCTTAAGGCGTTTACCATTAAGGATCCATGCTATTGGTTGGCGTCAACATACCCACCCCTTTTTTTTTTACGAAGGGGCTGCGTTGGGCTGTACCTGAGATTTTTAATTAGTACATACCAACATGTTGCCTTGTTCCAGCCGACAAGGCAAGCCGAGCATGCCAAAAACTATTCAGTCTCATTACCCAGATAGCAAGCGAACGTTGAATCGACGTAGATTCAATGTGGAATTCCGACGTTGATTCAACATCAATTTGCTCATCGAGATCACGTTGTCAGAATACCGACAAATATTGAATAATCAAGGTTAAATATTTACATGATATTTAAAAGTTTTAATATTTGTTGCCATCACTGACTCACTCCATTAGCTTTCAACGTGATTTCGATGAGCAAATTGATGTTGAATCCACGTCGGAATTCCGCATTTAATCTACGTCGATTCAACGTTCGCTTGCTATCTGGGTAATTAAAGGGAGAAAGTTGCGCACCTCTACTGGGGAACGGGGATGAGTGCAGACACCAACCATACAGCATGGAGAGTGTAGCTATTCTTAATACCTGCACCTTGCAGATGGACATGCAGGACGGCAGTGTAGTATAACGGTTAAGGAACTGGCCTTGTAGCCGAAAGGTTGCAGGTTCGATTCCCAGGTTGGACACTGCCGTTGTACCCTTGAGCAAGGTACTTAACCTGAATCGCTTCAGTATATATCCAGCAGTCTGAATGGATAATATGTCAAAAAAAAAAAAAATGTAAGTCACTCTGGATAAGAGCATCTGCTAAATGCCTATAATGTAATTAAGGGAGGTTGTAAATTAATGATGAATGGTCTCCTCCGCATTCATTAAAGAGTGATTTTGAATTAAAAAAATATTATGTTCAAACTTTATTTGCATAGCCACCAGAGCGTGTGAGCGGAGTTGAGCGAAGTACTAGTTTTGAATCAAATTATTTCAATAATCTGGACAGCTCATGCTATTTCTTCACCACAACAGGAAAAGATGATAGCCGATAGCCTAAACGAATGCGATTGTTACCAATATTCAACAAAGGGATTAGTATCCACAAATTATGGAAAGTTTCTATTTTAGATTTATATAACAAGGAATACAACAAAAATACTCAAATGTGTGTGTAATGCACATGTTGCCTAAAGAAAAAACTGTGTTATAGCCTAATTATAGGGACAATTACTGAAGGGAAACAGAAAAATAGTAGGCTAACTAGGTTATCACCCTTATGCATTTAGGACATGGGAAAGGAAGGAATCATGGCGACAGTGAACTTTGTCCAATAATAGCCTGCTTTAATGAATAAAATCACAACAGGTTAAAGTGGGGATTTAAACATTTATAGCCACAATGTAACATAATAGCCACAATGTAAAATATAATTCACATCGCCATTAATCAGAAAGGATCTTAACCAGTTTACATCGAAATCAATGGCTTGCAGAACACCAAATTCTAAATTCCCAACCTCGCTTTTTCCATCTGCTACCTAATCGTCCCCCAGTTTAATTGGCAACAAATTGTTCTCTCCCTCTCCGTCTGTTGAGCATACTGGTGCAAAATGGCTGCCGTTGCATCATCCAGGTGAGTGCTGTACATTGGTGGTGGTTGAGGCGAGTCCCCCCTCATCATTGTAAAGTGCTTTGAGTGTGAGAAAGACGCTATATAAATGGCAGGCATTATTATTATTATTATTATTATTATTATTATTATTATTATTATTATTAATTATTCATGTCCACCAGAGGGAGCCAAATTGTCCATGTCCACCAGAGGGAGCTATTCTGACTAATTGACTGAGTACCCATAATGCATTTCATCTACTATCGCACATCTGTGAATGTGTGCATATTTCGATTGACACCGTTTACTCTCAATGCTTTTTATGTGCTAACACAATGTTTTGTGTATATAAATATATGTGTCAACATGCCATGCAAATGCTTTGTAAGTATGTCTGTTTAGAAACAGATAAGTAACTAAATAAGTAACTAAATAGTCAAAAAGAAGTTCAAACGAATCAGCAAACAGGTTTATTTCTGGGTACCTAATGTATGTGTTTTCCAATTAATCCATTCTGATTACCCCCAATGCATTTCATGTATTATTGCAAACCATTAATGTAAGAGTATGGTATTTGATGTACGTAGTAACAAGGCAAATTGCACTGTTCCTGGTTTGCTCCTTTTTTGGGGACACATTAAATGCATAATCAAAATGAGATACATATATTTTTGTGGAATTCTTTATTTAAGAAAACAAGGATATTCCCTGTTTTGCACATTTACTTAAAATTATTTATTTTATTCGAAAATGGCAATCTTTTTAAGCAACTCTAAAATATGCTATTTCTAGAGTAAGTCATTTGGTTTAAATAAATAAGCAAAGTAGGAAATATCCTTATTTATAAAATTAAATTCCCCAAAAATATGCCTGTCTACTTTTGGTTACACATTGTCCCCTAAAAAGGAGCCAACCAGGTACACCGTGGGCTTGGCCTTCTTTCTACATCCATAAAATACATACTGTCAGAATCTGTGAATTCTTTTCAGGGTTGCCAGATGCTTAAATCTGGGTAGTTTTGGATGGCAGACCTGGCCTACCCGAAACAAAAACCCAGGGACGCCAGATCGAAAAATCCCCCAATTGAGGGCAAAAAACTCCCAAAGATCCCTTGTTTGGGGGAATTTTTAAAGAAAACTTTTCTAAAATCTGGCAACCCTGAAAATGTATGCTTCAATTCATTCTCATTAAAAAGTTCAGATTACCCACAGTGCAGTTTGTGTATTATAAAATGCAGACGAGTTTTATCAGCAGCCATACCACCATGCAATCTGCTCCTGCTGAATGGCTGAAGCTAAGCAGGTGTGGGCTTGGTTAGTATTTGGATGGGAGACCTGAGTTGTTGCTGGAAGAGATGTTGGTGGGCCAGTAGAGGGCAATCATTTCTTTGGTCAAATCTTCCCTTTGGTCAAATATGCCCCAATAGAGTGATCACCCTCAAACACATCAAGGCCACTGTGGCATAACGGTAGAGTCTTGGGCTCTGGAAGGCGAGCTTGAGGGTTCAAACCTCATTCTTTATCTTTATTCCTCATATTTTTATGATCTCAGCTTCTTCCCTCCACTTCAGAGCTCACAGAACAGCTAAGGATACTTGGCACAATGGTATTGTCCTTGTCTGTGGACACAGCACTTCAGGGTTCAAACCTCGCTCTTCACCTACATTTCTGTGGTCTCATTTTCTGTCCATGATTGTGGCGAGAATTCAATTAAATTCAATAAACTTTAATTGTCCCCGTAGGGAAATTGAAATGGCAGCAAAAGCACATAGGTACATAAAGGTATAAAAAAACAACAGAAGGGACAGGCTTTCTGAATGTTCTTTCTCCTCTCTTTTTGCATCTTCATGAATTCACTGCAGGAAAACCCAACAAAGAAGTGTAAGTTACAGTGGCTCAAAGGAATGGTTCCGGTTTAGCAACGCCAAGGTCTGGGGTTCAATCCCCATTCAGGTTTGCACAACTTTTGTCCATTGTACCATTGTACCATTGTACCATTGTGCCATTTAAGTTTGTAGAAAAACAAACCACAAATGCGAAGGACTCTGTGGCGTAGGAGGTTGGACCGCACTTCACGTGGGTCGATGTTGCCGGTTCGATTCCCCGAGTGCCACACCTGAGCAATGTTGGTGGTCCCCAAGGGTGGGGGAGTGGTATGGATGCGGTGGTCCCCAAGGGTGGGGGAGTGGTATGGATGCGGTGGTCCCCAAGGGTGGGGGAGTTGTATGAATGGGGTGTGAATGAAGGGGAAGTGGCGGTTGTGGCCCCCCCTGAAAGTTGGGAGCAAAACGCAGGGGGTTATGCAACTTTTTTGGAGCACAAACTTTTTGGCTGTAAGGCGAAAAAGTTGAGAATTCGGCCAGGCCCCACCCTCCATTAGTGCATTACTAGAGACAGTATCACATACAACTATAATCAAATTAGTTTGTTTTAGTTAAAACAAATTGATTTGATTGCATAGAAGTATGTAAGACTGTAAGTAGTAATACACTAATCTACACCAAATGTGGTGCATAAAAACAAAAAGAAAGCAAAACTCATACTTACACAGCTCCTCCGTCTGGGGACTTCCTGCTTCTCCTCCGCATGGTCAGCTCATCTGTTAGACGCCCACAGTGCTTCCCTGATGCATATGCCTTGGTGCTGGGTAGCGTACCTATGGATTGGATTTCAGGACATGGTACTGGTACACACACTGGGCTGAATGACAAATGTCTTGGGACTTAGGTCGAGCATATGAGCAACACAGAGTTCTTAGGATGGCACTGATTTCAGAGGTTTTGGGTCATGGATCCACCCAGGGCAGATTCCAGACGGTCTTAAGGCTTGTTGCAGCTGCTGGCCTTAAGACTTGTATCTGCCATAAAGTCTCGAGACCTGTAACAGGCCGAGTTCATGACATGGATTCTGATGCTACAATTCACAAGTGTTGAAATATGAACCAGCCCAAAGTCGTGACACCGAGGCCCTGGGACCGGAGTCTGAGACATAAAATATACATACCACCGCACCTGGGACACCGGCACACTTCAGAACGTACGCACTGGGTTTGCACACAGATAAACCGGGGCCACAATTGCTTGCGGGGCTGCAGAAAAGCTGGAGTGAAAAAGAGAGATTGAAACATGTTTAAAATCACCAATATCTGTTCGCATAAATTATGTAGGCCTAAATGAAAACAGAGATGTTAACAACTTTCTGTAGTAATTGTATGTGGTGAATGCATGTGAAAGTGTATTCAATGTGCATGTAGTTGAAGACGCAATGTGCATTCAGTTGAACAACTGTTTCCGTACGCCTCCTACCCTGAAATGACCACCATCTTGTGGTCAAAATGTGGTAGTACTATGTGATATACAAGGATATGAGATGGCCAACTTCAAACACTAATTAAACTTCATGGGGGGATTTAACGTCACCATTTCCACTGTGCATATTTATGAAAGGATGTGTAAACTTTCTATAGCCAGTATGTACTTACATATGACCACATGTACTTGTAAATCTGAAATATTTTGACATCTGGAATAACACCTGATATGACAGATACTACCTTTCACCAGCACACAGAAAAATACAATAAGAAAACAGCCAAGGCAGAAAGCTAGCTATTGCTGCTGTTAACTAAAGTGGATCATCGTAAACTTGATTACTAACCTAGTTATATAAATCCGAGGGACAGTCATAAAAAGCAAACATATCTATCATCATATTTAGTGAGCTAGACGGATAGTGGCTTATGAGAAAGAATTAATAAAGCATCTTGCTCCAGACAAGAAGTCCATGCAGTCAAGGTAAATTTATTCATAGGTGTGAAAAAACTCAACATCCATACCTACTGTAATTGTAAATTATGACTGTTTAAATTGGAAGTTATGCAGTGTTGTATTTTACGAGTGAACTTACTCAAAATAATCAGATTTTTTTTCAAGGTTTAAATAATTGGACAGATAACCAGCAACAAGATACATGTATAATGGAGTAGCCTATAATGTTACTTTGTTAATGGTAACCATATAAAAAGACGTTCGGTATATTTAGCAACGTGACAAGAAGCCATGAAACATTAGCTAACACATTAACGGGGGTCAAGTTGCATCCCTGTTAAACGATCTTGCTAACATTAGCTGGATTGTTTATTCAATGGTGCCTGTCTAGCTAGTGTTCTCTACAAAGCCAGCTAACTAGTTCATTTATCGATGCAAGGTTAAATATATGGATATAATTAGGTATCACACGCGAAGCATAGGAAGTGCTATTTTCAAAAGTTGGAGTTAGCTGGTAGACATCACATAGTTAACTTTGTCTTGCTACAAAATAAGCAATTACCTTTCTGTAGCACTGTACCGGTGGAAGAATGTTTACGAGTTGCAGATGTATGGAATGCCGTTTGTGCCAAAAACTGTATTTCGACGTCCGCATTAAGACGTCCATTTTGAACGTCTTAAGGCGTTTACCATTAAGGATCCATGCTATTGGTTGGCGTCAACATACCCACCCCTTTTTTTTTTACGAAGGGGCTGCGTTGGGCTGTACCTGAGATTTTTAATTAGTACATACCAACATGTTGCCTTGTTCCAGCCGACAAGGCAAGCCGAGCATGCCAAAAACTATTCAGTCTCATTACCCAGATAGCAAGCGAACGTTGAATCGACGTAGATTCAATGTGGAATTCCGACGTTGATTCAACATCAATTTGCTCATCGAGATCACGTTGTCAGAATACCGACAAATATTGAATAATCAAGGTTAAATATTTACATGATATTTAAAAGTTTTAATATTTGTTGCCATCACTGACTCACTCCATTAGCTTTCAACGTGATTTCGATGAGCAAATTGATGTTGAATCCACGTCGGAATTCCGCATTTAATCTACGTCGATTCAACGTTCGCTTGCTATCTGGGTAATTAAAGGGAGAAAGTTGCGCACCTCTACTGGGGAACGGGGATGAGTGCAGACACCAACCATACAGCATGGAGAGTGTATTCTTAATACCTGCACCTTGCAGATGGACATGCAGGACGGCAGTGTAGTATAACGGTTAAGGAACTGGCCTTGTAGCCGAAAGGTTGCAGGTTCGATTCCCAGGTTGGACACTGCCGTTGTACCCTTGAGCAAGGTACTTAACCTGAATCGCTTCAGTATATATCCAGCTGTCTGAATGGATAATATGTCAAAAAAAAAAAAAAAAAAAAATGTAAGTCACTCTGGATAAGAGCATCTGCTAAATGCCTATAATGTAATTAAGGGAGGTTGTAAATTAATGATGAATGGTCTCCTCCGCATTCATTAAAGAGTGATTTTGAATTAAAAAAATATTATGTTCAAACTTTATTTGCATAGCCACCAGAGCGTGTGAGCGGAGTTGAGCGAAGTACTAGTTTTGAATCAAATTATTTCAATAATCTGGACAGCTCATGCTATTTCTTCACCACAACAGGAAAAGATGATAGCCGATAGCCTAAACGAATGCGATTGTTACCAATATTCAACAAAGGGATTAGTATCCACAAATTATGGAAAGTTTCTATTTTAGATTTATATAACAAGGAATACAACAAAAATACTCAAATGTGTGTGTAATGCACATGTTGCCTAAAGAAAAAACTGTGTTATAGCCTAATTATAGGGACAATTACTGAAGGGAAACAGAAAAATAGTAGGCTAACTAGGTTATCACCATTATGCATTTAGGACATGGGAAAGGAAGGAATCATGGCGACAGTGAACTTTGTCCAATAATAGCCTGCTTTAATGAATAAAATCACAACAGGTTAAAGTGGGGATTTAAACATTTATAGCCACAATGTAACATAATAGCCACAATGTAAAATATAATTCACATCGCCATTAATCAGAAAGGATCTTAACCAGTTTACATCGAAATCAATGGCTTGCAGAACACCAAATTCTAAATTCCCAACCTCGCTTTTTCCATCTGCTACCTAATCGTCCCCCAGTTTAATTGGCAACAAATTGTTCTCTCCCTCTCCGTCTGTTGAGCATACTGGTGCAAAATGGCTGCCGTTGCATCATCCAGGTGAGTGCTGTACATTGGTGGTGGTTGAGGCGAGTCCCCCCTCATCATTGTAAAGTGCTTTGAGTGTGAGAAAGACGCTATATAAATGGCAGGCATTATTATTATTATTATTATTATTATTATTATTAATTATTCATGTCCACCAGAGGGAGCCAAATTGTCCATGTCCACCAGAGGGAGCTATTCTGACTAATTGACTGAGTACCCATAATGCATTTCATCTACTATCGCACATCTGTGAATGTGTGCATATTTCGATTGACACCGTTTACTCTCAATGCTTTTTATGTGCTAACACAATGTTTTGTGTATATAAATATATGTGTCAACATGCCATGCAAATGCTTTGTAAGTATGTCTGTTTAGAAACAGATAAGTAACTAAATAAGTAACTAAATAGTCAAAAAGAAGTTCAAACGAATCAGCAAACAGGTTTATTTCTGGGTACCTAATGTATGTGTTTTCCAATTAATCCATTCTGATTACCCCCAATGCATTTCATGTATTATTGCAAACCATGAATGTAAGAGTATGGTATTTGATGTACGTAGTAACAAGGCAAATTGCACTGTTCCTGGTTTGCTCCTTTTTTGGGGACACATTAAATGCATAATCAAAATGAGATACATATATTTTTGTGGAATTCTTTATTTAAGAAAACAAGGATATTCCCTGTTTTGCACATTTACTTAAAATTATTTATTTTATTCGAAAATGGCAATCTTTTTAAGCAACTCTAAAATATGCTATTTCTAGAGTAAGTCATTTGGTTTAAATAAATAAGCAAAGTAGGAAATATCCTTATTTATAAAATTAAATTCCCCAAAAATATGCCTGTCTACTTTTGGTTACACATTGTCCCCTAAAAAGGAGCCAACCAGGTACACCGTGGGCTTGGCCTTCTTTCTACATCCATAAAATACATACTGTCAGAATCTGTGAATTCTTTTCAGGGTTGCCAGATGCTTAAATCTGGGTAGTTTTGGATGGCAGACCTGGCCTACCCGAAACAAAAACCCAGGGACGCCAGATCGAAAAATCCCCCAATTGAGGGCAAAAAACTCCCAAAGATCCCTTGTTTGGGGGAATTTTTAAAGAAAACTTTTCTAAAATCTGGCAACCCTGAAAATGTATGCTTCAATTCATTCTCATTAAAAAGTTCAGATTACCCACAGTGCAGTTTGTGTATTATAAAATGCAGACGAGTTTTATCAGCAGCCATACCACCATGCAATCTGCTCCTGCTGAATGGCTGAAGCTAAGCAGGTGTGGGCTTGGTTAGTATTTGGATGGGAGACCTGAGTTGTTGCTGGAAGAGATGTTGGTGGGCCAGTAGAGGGCAATCATTTCTTTGGTCAAATCTTCCCTTTGGTCAAATATGCCCCAATAGAGTGATCACCCTCAAACACATCAAGGCCACTGTGGCATAACGGTAGAGTCTTGGGCTCTGGAAGGCGAGCTTGAGGGTTCAAACCTCATTCTTTATCTTTATTCCTCATATTTTTATGATCTCAGCTTCTTCCCTCCACTTCAGAGCTCACAGAACAGCTAAGGATACTTGGCACAATGGTATTGTCCTTGTCTGTGGACACAGCACTTCAGGGTTCAAACCTCGCTCTTCACCTACATTTCTGTGGTCTCATTTTCTGTCCATGATTGTGGCGAGAATTCAATTAAATTCAATAAACTTTAATTGTCCCCGTAGGGAAATTGAAATGGCAGCAAAAGCACATAGGTACATAAAGGTATAAAAAAACAACAGAAGGGACAGGCTTTCTGAATGTTCTTTCTCCTCTCTTTTTGCATCTTCATGAATTCACTGCAGGAAAACCCAACAAAGAAGTGTAAGTTACAGTGGCTCAAAGGAATGGTTCCGGTTTAGCAACGCCAAGGTCTGGGGTTCAATCCCCATTCAGGTTTGCACAACTTTTGTCCATTGTACCATTGTACCATTGTACCATTGTGCCATTTAAGTTTGTAGAAAAACAAACCACAAATGCGAAGGACTCCGTGGCGTAGGAGGTTGGACCGCACTTCACGTGGGTCGATGTTGCCGGTTCGATTCCCCGAGTGCCACACCTGAGCAATGTTGGTGGTCCCCAAGGGTGGGGGAGTGGTATGGATGCGGTGGTCCCCAAGGGTGGGGGAGTGGTATGGATGCGGTGGTCCCCAAGGGTGGGGGAGTTGTATGAATGGGGTGTGAATGAAGGGGAAGTGGCGGTTGTGGCCCCCCCTGAAAGTTGGGAGCAAAACGCAGGGGGTTATGCAACTTTTTTGGAGCACAAACTTTTTGGCTGTAAGGCGAAAAAGTTGAGAATTCGGCCAGGCCCCACCCTCCATTAGTGCATTACTAGAGACAGTATCACATACAACTATAATCAAATTAGTTTGTTTTAGTTAAAACAAATTGATTTGATTGCATAGAAGTATGTAAGACTGTAAGTAGTAATACACTAATCTACACCAAATGTGGTGCATAAAAACAAAAAGAAAGCAAAACTCATACTTACACAGCTCCTCCGTCTGGGGACTTCCTGCTTCTCCTCCGCATGGTCAGCTCATCTGTTAGACGCCCACAGTGCTTCCCTGATGCATATGCCTTGGTGCTGGGTAGCGTACCTATGGATTGGATTTCAGGACATGGTACTGGTACACACACTGGGCTGAATGACAAATGTCTTGGGACTTAGGTCGAGCATATGAGCAACACAGAGTTCTTAGGATGGCACTGATTTCAGAGGTTTTGGGTCATGGATCCACCCAGGGCAGATTCCAGACGGTCTTAAGGCTTGTTGCAGCTGCTGGCCTTAAGACTTGTATCTGCCATAAAGTCTCGAGACCTGTAACAGGCCGAGTTCATGACATGGATTCTGATGCTACAATTCACAAGTGTTGAAATATGAACCAGCCCAAAGTCGTGACACCGAGGCCCTGGGACCGGAGTCTGAGACATAAAATATACATACCACCGCACCTGGGACACCGGCACACTTCAGAACGTACGCACTGGGTTTGCACACAGATAAACCGGGGCCACAATTGCTTGCGGGGCTGCAGAAAAGCTGGAGTGAAAAAGAGAGATTGAAACATGTTTAAAATCACCAATATCTGTTCGCATAAATTATGTAGGCCTAAATGAAAACAGAGATGTTAACAACTTTCTGTAGTAATTGTATGTGGTGAATGCATGTGAAAGTGTATTCAATGTGCATGTAGTTGAAGACGCAATGTGCATTCAGTTGAACAACTGTTTCCGTACGCCTCCTACCCTGAAATGACCACCATCTTGTGGTCAAAATGTGGTAGTACTATGTGATATACAAGGATATGAGATGGCCAACTTCAAACACTAATTAAACTTCATGGGGGGATTTAACGTCACCATTTCCACTGTGCATATTTATGAAAGGATGTGTAAACTTTCTATAGCCAGTATGTACTTACATATGACCACATGTACTTGTAAATCTGAAATATTTTGACATCTGGAATAACACCTGATATGACAGATACTACCTTTCACCAGCACACAGAAAAATACAATAAGAAAACAGCCAAGGCAGAAAGCTAGCTATTGCTGCTGTTAACTAAAGTGGATCATCGTAAACTTGATTACTAACCTAGTTATATAAATCCGAGGGACAGTCATAAAAAGCAAACATATCTATCATCATATTTAGTGAGCTAGACGGATAGTGGCTTATGAGAAAGAATTAATAAAGCATCTTGCTCCAGACAAGAAGTCCATGCAGTCAAGGTAAATTTATTCATAGGTGTGAAAAAACTCAACATCCATACCTACTGTAATTGTAAATTATGACTGTTTAAATTGGAAGTTATGCAGTGTTGTATTTTACGAGTGAACTTACTCAAAATAATCAGATTTTTTTTCAAGGTTTAAATAATTGGACAGATAACCAGCAACAAGATACATGTATAATGGAGTAGCCTATAATGTTACTTTGTTAATGGTAACCATATAAAAAGACGTTCGGTATATTTAGCAACGTGACAAGAAGCCATGAAACATTAGCTAACACATTAACGGGGGTCAAGTTGCATCCCTGTTAAACGATCTTGCTAACATTAGCTGGATTGTTTATTCAATGGTGCCTGTCTAGCTAGTGTTCTCTACAAAGCCAGCTAACTAGTTCATTTATCGATGCAAGGTTAAATATATGGATATAATTAGGTATCACACGCGAAGCATAGGAAGTGCTATTTTCAAAAGTTGGAGTTAGCTGGTAGACATCACATAGTTAACTTTGTCTTGCTACAAAATAAGCAATTACCTTTCTGTAGCACTGTACCGGTGGAAGAATGTTTACGAGTTGCAGATGTATGGAATGCCGTTTGTGCCAAAAACTGTATTTCGACGTCCGCATTAAGACGTCCATTTTGAACGTCTTAAGGCGTTTACCATTAAGGATCCATGCTATTGGTTGGCGTCAACATACCCACCCCTTTTTTTTTTACGAAGGGGCTGCGTTGGGCTGTACCTGAGATTTTTAATTAGTACATACCAACATGTTGCCTTGTTCCAGCCGACAAGGCAAGCCGAGCATGCCAAAAACTATTCAGTCTCATTACCCAGATAGCAAGCGAACGTTGAATCGACGTAGATTCAATGTGGAATTCCGACGTTGATTCAACATCAATTTGCTCATCGAGATCACGTTGTCAGAATACCGACAAATATTGAATAATCAAGGTTAAATATTTACATGATATTTAAAAGTTTTAATATTTGTTGCCATCACTGACTCACTCCATTAGCTTTCAACGTGATTTCGATGAGCAAATTGATGTTGAATCCACGTCGGAATTCCGCATTTAATCTACGTCGATTCAACGTTCGCTTGCTATCTGGGTAATTAAAGGGAGAAAGTTGCGCACCTCTACTGGGGAACGGGGATGAGTGCAGACACCAACCATACAGCATGGAGAGTGTATTCTTAATACCTGCACCTTGCAGATGGACATGCAGGACGGCAGTGTAGTATAACGGTTAAGGAACTGGCCTTGTAGCCGAAAGGTTGCAGGTTCGATTCCCAGGTTGGACACTGCCGTTGTACCCTTGAGCAAGGTACTTAACCTGAATCGCTTCAGTATATATCCAGCTGTCTGAATGGATAATATGTCAAAAAAAAAAAAAAAAAAAATGTAAGTCACTCTGGATAAGAGCATCTGCTAAATGCCTATAATGTAATTAAGGGAGGTTGTAAATTAATGATGAATGGTCTCCTCCGCATTCATTAAAGAGTGATTTTGAATTAAAAAAATATTATGTTCAAACTTTATTTGCATAGCCACCAGAGCGTGTGAGCGGAGTTGAGCGAAGTACTAGTTTTGAATCAAATTATTTCAATAATCTGGACAGCTCATGCTATTTCTTCACCACAACAGGAAAAGATGATAGCCGATAGCCTAAACGAATGCGATTGTTACCAATATTCAACAAAGGGATTAGTATCCACAAATTATGGAAAGTTTCTATTTTAGATTTATATAACAAGGAATACAACAAAAATACTCAAATGTGTGTGTAATGCACATGTTGCCTAAAGAAAAAACTGTGTTATAGCCTAATTATAGGGACAATTACTGAAGGGAAACAGAAAAATAGTAGGCTAACTAGGTTATCACCCTTATGCATTTAGGACATGGGAAAGGAAGGAATCATGGCGACAGTGAACTTTGTCCAATAATAGCCTGCTTTAATGAATAAAATCACAACAGGTTAAAGTGGGGATTTAAACATTTATAGCCACAATGTAACATAATAGCCACAATGTAAAATATAATTCACATCGCCATTAATCAGAAAGGATCTTAACCAGTTTACATCGAAATCAATGGCTTGCAGAACACCAAATTCTAAATTCCCAACCTCGCTTTTTCCATCTGCTACCTAATCGTCCCCCAGTTTAATTGGCAACAAATTGTTCTCTCCCTCTCCGTCTGTTGAGCATACTGGTGCAAAATGGCTGCCGTTGCATCATCCAGGTGAGTGCTGTACATTGGTGGTGGTTGAGGCGAGTCCCCCCTCATCATTGTAAAGTGCTTTGAGTGTGAGAAAGACGCTATATAAATGGCAGGCATTATTATTATTATTATTATTATTATTATTATTATTAATTATTCATGTCCACCAGAGGGAGCCAAATTGTCCATGTCCACCAGAGGGAGCTATTCTGACTAATTGACTGAGTACCCATAATGCATTTCATCTACTATCGCACATCTGTGAATGTGTGCATATTTCGATTGACACCGTTTACTCTCAATGCTTTTTATGTGCTAACACAATGTTTTGTGTATATAAATATATGTGTCAACATGCCATGCAAATGCTTTGTAAGTATGTCTGTTTAGAAACAGATAAGTAACTAAATAAGTAACTAAATAGTCAAAAAGAAGTTCAAACGAATCAGCAAACAGGTTTATTTCTGGGTACCTAATGTATGTGTTTTCCAATTAATCCATTCTGATTACCCCCAATGCATTTCATGTATTATTGCAAACCATGAATGTAAGAGTATGGTATTTGATGTACGTAGTAACAAGGCAAATTGCACTGTTCCTGGTTTGCTCCTTTTTTGGGGACACATTAAATGCATAATCAAAATGAGATACATATATTTTTGTGGAATTCTTTATTTAAGAAAACAAGGATATTCCCTGTTTTGCACATTTACTTAAAATTATTTATTTTATTCGAAAATGGCAATCTTTTTAAGCAACTCTAAAATATGCTATTTCTAGAGTAAGTCATTTGGTTTAAATAAATAAGCAAAGTAGGAAATATCCTTATTTATAAAATTAAATTCCCCAAAAATATGCCTGTCTACTTTTGGTTACACATTGTCCCCTAAAAAGGAGCCAACCAGGTACACCGTGGGCTTGGCCTTCTTTCTACATCCATAAAATACATACTGTCAGAATCTGTGAATTCTTTTCAGGGTTGCCAGATGCTTAAATCTGGGTAGTTTTGGATGGCAGACCTGGCCTACCCGAAACAAAAACCCAGGGACGCCAGATCGAAAAATCCCCCAATTGAGGGCAAAAAACTCCCAAAGATCCCTTGTTTGGGGGAATTTTTAAAGAAAACTTTTCTAAAATCTGGCAACCCTGAAAATGTATGCTTCAATTCATTCTCATTAAAAAGTTCAGATTACCCACAGTGCAGTTTGTGTATTATAAAATGCAGACGAGTTTTATCAGCAGCCATACCACCATGCAATCTGCTCCTGCTGAATGGCTGAAGCTAAGCAGGTGTGGGCTTGGTTAGTATTTGGATGGGAGACCTGAGTTGTTGCTGGAAGAGATGTTGGTGGGCCAGTAGAGGGCAATCATTTCTTTGGTCAAATCTTCCCTTTGGTCAAATATGCCCCAATAGAGTGATCACCCTCAAACACATCAAGGCCACTGTGGCATAACGGTAGAGTCTTGGGCTCTGGAAGGCGAGCTTGAGGGTTCAAACCTCATTCTTTATCTTTATTCCTCATATTTTTATGATCTCAGCTTCTTCCCTCCACTTCAGAGCTCACAGAACAGCTAAGGATACTTGGCACAATGGTATTGTCCTTGTCTGTGGACACAGCACTTCAGGGTTCAAACCTCGCTCTTCACCTACATTTCTGTGGTCTCATTTTCTGTCCATGATTGTGGCGAGAATTCAATTAAATTCAATAAACTTTAATTGTCCCCGTAGGGAAATTGAAATGGCAGCAAAAGCACATAGGTACATAAAGGTATAAAAAAACAACAGAAGGGACAGGCTTTCTGAATGTTCTTTCTCCTCTCTTTTTGCATCTTCATGAATTCACTGCAGGAAAACCCAACAAAGAAGTGTAAGTTACAGTGGCTCAAAGGAATGGTTCCGGTTTAGCAACGCCAAGGTCTGGGGTTCAATCCCCATTCAGGTTTGCACAACTTTTGTCCATTGTACCATTGTACCATTGTACCATTGTGCCATTTAAGTTTGTAGAAAAACAAACCACAAATGCGAAGGACTCCGTGGCGTAGGAGGTTGGACCGCACTTCACGTGGGTCGATGTTGCCGGTTCGATTCCCCGAGTGCCACACCTGAGCAATGTTGGTGGTCCCCAAGGGTGGGGGAGTGGTATGGATGCGGTGGTCCCCAAGGGTGGGGGAGTGGTATGGATGCGGTGGTCCCCAAGGGTGGGGGAGTTGTATGAATGGGGTATGAATGGGGTATGAATGGGGTATGAATGGGGTATGAATGGGGTATGAATGGGGTATGAATGGGGTATGAATGGGGTGTGAATGAAGGGGAAGTGGCGGTTGTGGCCCCCCCTGAAAGTTGGGAGCAAAACGCAGGGGGTTATGCAACTTTTTTGGAGCACAAACTTTTTGGCTGTAAGGCGAAAAAGTTGAGAATTCGGCCAGGCCCCACCCTCCATTAGTGCATTACTAGAGACAGTATCACATACAACTATAATCAAATTAGTTTGTTTTAGTTAAAACAAATTGATTTGATTGCATAGAAGTATGTAAGACTGTAAGTAGTAATACACTAATCTACACCAAATGTGGTGCATAAAAACAAAAAGAAAGCAAAACTCATACTTACACAGCTCCTCCGTCTGGGGACTTCCTGCTTCTCCTCCGCATGGTCAGCTCATCTGTTAGACGCCCACAGTGCTTCCCTGATGCATATGCCTTGGTGCTGGGTAGCGTACCTATGGATTGGATTTCAGGACATGGTACTGGTACACACACTGGGCTGAATGACAAATGTCTTGGGACTTAGGTCGAGCATATGAGCAACACAGAGTTCTTAGGATGGCACTGATTTCAGAGGTTTTGGGTCATGGATCCACCCAGGGCAGATTCCAGACGGTCTTAAGGCTTGTTGCAGCTGCTGGCCTTAAGACTTGTATCTGCCATAAAGTCTCGAGACCTGTAACAGGCCGAGTTCATGACATGGATTCTGATGCTACAATTCACAAGTGTTGAAATATGAACCAGCCCAAAGTCGTGACACCGAGGCCCTGGGACCGGAGTCTGAGACATAAAATATACATACCACCGCACCTGGGACACCGGCACACTTCAGAACGTACGCACTGGGTTTGCACACAGATAAACCGGGGCCACAATTGCTTGCGGGGCTGCAGAAAAGCTGGAGTGAAAAAGAGAGATTGAAACATGTTTAAAATCACCAATATCTGTTCGCATAAATTATGTAGGCCTAAATGAAAACAGAGATGTTAACAACTTTCTGTAGTAATTGTATGTGGTGAATGCATGTGAAAGTGTATTCAATGTGCATGTAGTTGAAGACGCAATGTGCATTCAGTTGAACAACTGTTTCCGTACGCCTCCTACCCTGAAATGACCACCATCTTGTGGTCAAAATGTGGTAGTACTATGTGATATACAAGGATATGAGATGGCCAACTTCAAACACTAATTAAACTTCATGGGGGGATTTAACGTCACCATTTCCACTGTGCATATTTATGAAAGGATGTGTAAACTTTCTATAGCCAGTATGTACTTACATATGACCACATGTACTTGTAAATCTGAAATATTTTGACATCTGGAATAACACCTGATATGACAGATACTACCTTTCACCAGCACACAGAAAAATACAATAAGAAAACAGCCAAGGCAGAAAGCTAGCTATTGCTGCTGTTAACTAAAGTGGATCATCGTAAACTTGATTACTAACCTAGTTATATAAATCCGAGGGACAGTCATAAAAAGCAAACATATCTATCATCATATTTAGTGAGCTAGACGGATAGTGGCTTATGAGAAAGAATTAATAAAGCATCTTGCTCCAGACAAGAAGTCCATGCAGTCAAGGTAAATTTATTCATAGGTGTGAAAAAACTCAACATCCATACCTACTGTAATTGTAAATTATGACTGTTTAAATTGGAAGTTATGCAGTGTTGTATTTTACGAGTGAACTTACTCAAAATAATCAGATTTTTTTTCAAGGTTTAAATAATTGGACAGATAACCAGCAACAAGATACATGTATAATGGAGTAGCCTATAATGTTACTTTGTTAATGGTAACCATATAAAAAGACGTTCGGTATATTTAGCAACGTGACAAGAAGCCATGAAACATTAGCTAACACATTAACGGGGGTCAAGTTGCATCCCTGTTAAACGATCTTGCTAACATTAGCTGGATTGTTTATTCAATGGTGCCTGTCTAGCTAGTGTTCTCTACAAAGCCAGCTAACTAGTTCATTTATCGATGCAAGGTTAAATATATGGATATAATTAGGTATCACACGCGAAGCATAGGAAGTGCTATTTTCAAAAGTTGGAGTTAGCTGGTAGACATCACATAGTTAACTTTGTCTTGCTACAAAATAAGCAATTACCTTTCTGTAGCACTGTACCGGTGGAAGAATGTTTACGAGTTGCAGATGTATGGAATGCCGTTTGTGCCAAAAACTGTATTTCGACGTCCGCATTAAGACGTCCATTTTGAACGTCTTAAGGCGTTTACCATTAAGGATCCATGCTATTGGTTGGCGTCAACATACCCACCCCTTTTTTTTTTACGAAGGGGCTGCGTTGGGCTGTACCTGAGATTTTTAATTAGTACATACCAACATGTTGCCTTGTTCCAGCCGACAAGGCAAGCCGAGCATGCCAAAAACTATTCAGTCTCATTACCCAGATAGCAAGCGAACGTTGAATCGACGTAGATTCAATGTGGAATTCCGACGTTGATTCAACATCAATTTGCTCATCGAGATCACGTTGTCAGAATACCGACAAATATTGAATAATCAAGGTTAAATATTTACATGATATTTAAAAGTTTTAATATTTGTTGCCATCACTGACTCACTCCATTAGCTTTCAACGTGATTTCGATGAGCAAATTGATGTTGAATCCACGTCGGAATTCCGCATTTAATCTACGTCGATTCAACGTTCGCTTGCTATCTGGGTAATTAAAGGGAGAAAGTTGCGCACCTCTACTGGGGAACGGGGATGAGTGCAGACACCAACCATACAGCATGGAGAGTGTATTCTTAATACCTGCACCTTGCAGATGGACATGCAGGACGGCAGTGTAGTATAACGGTTAAGGAACTGGCCTTGTAGCCGAAAGGTTGCAGGTTCGATTCCCAGGTTGGACACTGCCGTTGTACCCTTGAGCAAGGTACTTAACCTGAATCGCTTCAGTATATATCCAGCTGTCTGAATGGATAATATGTCAAAAAAAAAAATAAATAAAATGTAAGTCACTCTGGATAAGAGCATCTGCTAAATGCCTATAATGTAATTAAGGGAGGTTGTAAATTAATGATGAATGGTCTCCTCCGCATTCATTAAAGAGTGATTTTGAATTAAAAAAATATTATGTTCAAACTTTATTTGCATAGCCACCAGAGCGTGTGAGCGGAGTTGAGCGAAGTACTAGTTTTGAATCAAATTATTTCAATAATCTGGACAGCTCATGCTATTTCTTCACCACAACAGGAAAAGATGATAGCCGATAGCCTAAACGAATGCGATTGTTACCAATATTCAACAAAGGGATTAGTATCCACAAATTATGGAAAGTTTCTATTTTAGATTTATATAACAAGGAATACAACAAAAATACTCAAATGTGTGTGTAATGCACATGTTGCCTAAAGAAAAAACTGTGTTATAGCCTAATTATAGGGACAATTACTGAAGGGAAACAGAAAAATAGTAGGCTAACTAGGTTATCACCCTTATGCATTTAGGACATGGGAAAGGAAGGAATCATGGCGACAGTGAACTTTGTCCAATAATAGCCTGCTTTAATGAATAAAATCACAACAGGTTAAAGTGGGGATTTAAACATTTATAGCCACAATGTAACATAATAGCCACAATGTAAAATATAATTCACATCGCCATTAATCAGAAAGGATCTTAACCAGTTTACATCGAAATCAATGGCTTGCAGAACACCAAATTCTAAATTCCCAACCTCGCTTTTTCCATCTGCTACCTAATCGTCCCCCAGTTTAATTGGCAACAAATTGTTCTCTCCCTCTCCGTCTGTTGAGCATACTGGTGCAAAATGGCTGCCGTTGCATCATCCAGGTGAGTGCTGTACATTGGTGGTGGTTGAGGCGAGTCCCCCCTCATCATTGTAAAGTGCTTTGAGTGTGAGAAAGACGCTATATAAATGGCAGGCATTATTATTATTATTATTATTATTATTATTATTATTAATAATTATTCATGTCCACCAGAGGGAGCCAAATTGTCCATGTCCACCAGAGGGAGCTATTCTGACTAATTGACTGAGTACCCATAATGCATTTCATCTACTATCGCACATCTGTGAATGTGTGCATATTTCGATTGACACCGTTTACTCTCAATGCTTTTTATGTGCTAACACAATGTTTTGTGTATATAAATATATGTGTCAACATGCCATGCAAATGCTTTGTAAGTATGTCTGTTTAGAAACAGATAAGTAACTAAATAAGTAACTAAATAGTCAAAAAGAAGTTCAAACGAATCAGCAAACAGGTTTATTTCTGGGTACCTAATGTATGTGTTTTCCAATTAATCCATTCTGATTACCCCCAATGCATTTCATGTATTATTGCAAACCATGAATGTAAGAGTATGGTATTTGATGTACGTAGTAACAAGGCAAATTGCACTGTTCCTGGTTTGCTCCTTTTTTGGGGACACATTAAATGCATAATCAAAATGAGATACATATATTTTTGTGGAATTCTTTATTTAAGAAAACAAGGATATTCCCTGTTTTGCACATTTACTTAAAATTATTTATTTTATTCGAAAATGGCAATCTTTTTAAGCAACTCTAAAATATGCTATTTCTAGAGTAAGTCATTTGGTTTAAATAAATAAGCAAAGTAGGGAATATCCTTATTTATAAAATTAAATTCCCCAAAAATATGCCTGTCTACTTTTGGTTACACATTGTCCCCTAAAAAGGAGCCAACCAGGTACACCGTGGGCTTGGCCTTCTTTCTACATCCATAAAATACATACTGTCAGAATCTGTGAATTCTTTTCAGGGTTGCCAGATGCTTAAATCTGGGTAGTTTTGGATGGCAGACCTGGCCTACCCGAAACAAAAACCCAGGGACGCCAGATCGAAAAATCCCCCAATTGAGGGCAAAAAACTCCCAAAGATCCCTTGTTTGGGGGAATTTTTAAAGAAAACTTTTCTAAAATCTGGCAACCCTGAAAATGTATGCTTCAATTCATTCTCATTAAAAAGTTCAGATTACCCACAGTGCAGTTTGTGTATTATAAAATGCAGACGAGTTTTATCAGCAGCCATACCACCATGCAATCTGCTCCTGCTGAATGGCTGAAGCTAAGCAGGTGTGGGCTTGGTTAGTATTTGGATGGGAGACCTGAGTTGTTGCTGGAAGAGATGTTGGTGGGCCAGTAGAGGGCAATCATTTCTTTGGTCAAATCTTCCCTTTGGTCAAATATGCCCCAATAGAGTGATCACCCTCAAACACATCAAGGCCACTGTGGCATAACGGTAGAGTCTTGGGCTCTGGAAGGCGAGCTTGAGGGTTCAAACCTCATTCTTTATCTTTATTCCTCATATTTTTATGATCTCAGCTTCTTCCCTCCACTTCAGAGCTCACAGAACAGCTAAGGATACTTGGCACAATGGTATTGTCCTTGTCTGTGGACACAGCACTTCAGGGTTCAAACCTCGCTCTTCACCTACATTTCTGTGGTCTCATTTTCTGTCCATGATTGTGGCGAGAATTCAATTAAATTCAATAAACTTTAATTGTCCCCGTAGGGAAATTGAAATGGCAGCAAAAACACATAGGTACATAAAGGTATAAAAAAACAACAGAAGGGACAGGCTTTCTGAATGTTCTTTCTCCTCTCTTTTTGCATCTTCATGAATTCACTGCAGGAAAACCCAACAAAGAAGTGTAAGTTACAGTGGCTCAAAGGAATGGTTCCGGTTTAGCAACGCCAAGGTCTGGGGTTCAATCCCCATTCAGGTTTGCACAACTTTTGTCCATTGTACCATTGTACCATTGTACCATTGTACCATTGTGCCATTTAAGTTTGTAGAAAAACAAACCACAAATGCGAAGGACTCCGTGGCGTAGGAGGTTGGACCGCACTTCACGTGGGTCGATGTTGCCGGTTCGATTCCCCGAGTGCCACACCTGAGCAATGTTGGTGGTCCCCAAGGGTGGGGGAGTGGTATGGATGCGGTGGTCCCCAAGGGTGGGGGAGTGGTATGGATGCGGTGGTCCCCAAGGGTGGGGGAGTGGTATGGATGCGGTGGTCCCCAAGGGTGGGGGAGTTGTATGAATGGGGTGTGAATGAAGGGGAAGTGGCGGTTGTGGCCCCCCCCTGAAAGTTGGGAGCAAAACGCAGGGGGGGGTTATGCAACTTTTTTGGAGCACAAACTTTTTGGCTGTAAGGCGAAAAAGTTGAGAATTCGGCCAGGCCCCACCCTCCATTAGTGCATTACTAGAGACAGTATCACATACAACTATAATCAAATTAGTTTGTTTTAGTTAAAACAAATTGATTTGATTGCATAGAAGTATGTAAGACTGTAAGTAGTAATACACTAATCTACACCAAATGTGGTGCATAAAAACAAAAAGAAAGCAAAACTCATACTTACACAGCTCCTCCGTCTGGGGACTTCCTGCTTCTCCTCCGCATGGTCAGCTCATCTGTTAGACGCCCACAGTGCTTCCCTGATGCATATGCCTTGGTGCTGGGTAGCGTACCTATGGATTGGATTTCAGGACATGGTACTGGTACACACACTGGGCTGAATGACAAATGTCTTGGGACTTAGGTCGAGCATATGAGCAACACAGAGTTCTTAGGATGGCACTGATTTCAGAGGTTTTGGGTCATGGATCCACCCAGGGCAGATTCCAGACGGTCTTAAGGCTTGTTGCAGCTGCTGGCCTTAAGACTTGTATCTGCCATAAAGTCTCGAGACCTGTAACAGGCCGAGTTCATGACATGGATTCTGATGCTACAATTCACAAGTGTTGAAATATGAACCAGCCCAAAGTCGTGACACCGAGGCCCTGGGACCGGAGTCTGAGACATAAAATATACATACCACCGCACCTGGGACACCGGCACACTTCAGAACGTACGCACTGGGTTTGCACACAGATAAACCGGGGCCACAATTGCTTGCGGGGCTGCAGAAAAGCTGGAGTGAAAAAGAGAGATTGAAACATGTTTAAAATCACCAATATCTGTTCGCATAAATTATGTAGGCCTAAATGAAAACAGAGATGTTAACAACTTTCTGTAGTAATTGTATGTGGTGAATGCATGTGAAAGTGTATTCAATGTGCATGTAGTTGAAGACGCAATGTGCATTCAGTTGAACAACTGTTTCCGTACGCCTCCTACCCTGAAATGACCACCATCTTGTGGTCAAAATGTGGTAGTACTATGTGATATACAAGGATATGAGATGGCCAACTTCAAACACTAATTAAACTTCATGGGGGGATTTAACGTCACCATTTCCACTGTGCATATTTATGAAAGGATGTGTAAACTTTCTATAGCCAGTATGTACTTACATATGACCACATGTACTTGTAAATCTGAAATATTTTGACATCTGGAATAGCACCTGATATGACAGATACTACCTTTCACCAGCACACAGAAAAATACAATAAGAAAACAGCCAAGGCAGAAAGCTAGCTATTGCTGCTGTTAACTAAAGTGGATCATCGTAAACTTGATTACTAACCTAGTTATATAAATCCGAGGGACAGTCATAAAAAGCAAACATATCTATCATCATATTTAGTGAGCTAGACGGATAGTGGCTTATGAGAAAGAATTAATAAAGCATCTTGCTCCAGACAAGAAGTCCATGCAGTCAAGGTAAATTTATTCATAGGTGTGAAAAAACTCAACATCCATACCTACTGTAATTGTAAATTATGACTGTTTAAATTGGAAGTTATGCAGTGTTGTATTTTACGAGTGAACTTACTCAAAATAATCAGATTTTTTTTCAAGGTTTAAATAATTGGACAGATAACCAGCAACAAGATACATGTATAATGGAGTAGCCTATAATGTTACTTTGTTAATGGTAACCATATAAAAAGACGTTCGGTATATTTAGCAACGTGACAAGAAGCCATGAAACATTAGCTAACACATTAACGGGGGTCAAGTTGCATCCCTGTTAAACGATCTTGCTAACATTAGCTGGATTGTTTATTCAATGGTGCCTGTCTAGCTAGTGTTCTCTACAAAGCCAGCTAACTAGTTCATTTATCGATGCAAGGTTAAATATATGGATATAATTAGGTATCACACGCGAAGCATAGGAAGTGCTATTTTCAAAAGTTGGAGTTAGCTGGTAGACATCACATAGTTAACTTTGTCTTGCTACAAAATAAGCAATTACCTTTCTGTAGCACTGTACCGGTGGAAGAATGTTTACGAGTTGCAGATGTATGGAATGCCGTTTGTGCCAAAAACTGTATTTCGACGTCCGCATTAAGACGTCCATTTTGAACGTCTTAAGGCGTTTACCATTAAGGATCCATGCTATTGGTTGGCGTCAACATACCCACCCCTTTTTTTTTTTACGAAGGGGCTGCGTTGGGCTGTACCTGAGATTTTTAATTAGTACATACCAACATGTTGCCTTGTTCCAGCCGACAAGGCAAGCCGAGCATGCCAAAAACTATTCAGTCTCATTACCCAGATAGCAAGCGAACGTTGAATCGACGTAGATTCAATGTGGAATTCCGACGTTGATTCAACATCAATTTGCTCATCGAGATCACGTTGTCAGAATACCGACAAATATTGAATAATCAAGGTTAAATATTTACATGATATTTAAAAGTTTTAATATTTGTTGCCATCACTGACTCACTCCATTAGCTTTCAACGTGATTTCGATGAGCAAATTGATGTTGAATCCACGTCGGAATTCCGCATTTAATCTACGTCGATTCAACGTTCGCTTGCTATCTGGGTAATTAAAGGGAGAAAGTTGCGCACCTCTACTGGGGAACGGGGATGAGTGCAGACACCAACCATACAGCATGGAGAGTGTAGCTATTCTTAATACCTGCACCTTGCAGATGGACATGCAGGACGGCAGTGTAGTATAACGGTTAAGGAACTGGCCTTGTAGCCGAAAGGTTGCAGGTTCGATTCCCAGGTTGGACACTGCCGTTGTACCCTTGAGCAAGGTACTTAACCTGAATCGCTTCAGTATATATCCAGCTGTCTGAATGGATAATATGTCAAAAAAAAAAAAAAAAAAATGTAAGTCACTCTGGATAAGAGCATCTGCTAAATGCCTATAATGTAATTAAGGGAGGTTGTAAATTAATGATGAATGGTCTCCTCCGCATTCATTAAAGAGTGATTTTGAATTAAAAAAATATTATGTTCAAACTTTATTTGCATAGCCACCAGAGCGTGTGAGCGGAGTTGAGCGAAGTACTAGTTTTGAATCAAATTATTTCAATAATCTGGACAGCTCATGCTATTTCTTCACCACAACAGGAAAAGATGATAGCCGATAGCCTAAACGAATGCGATTGTTACCAATATTCAACAAAGGGATTAGTATCCACAAATTATGGAAAGTTTCTATTTTAGATTTATATAACAAGGAATACAACAAAAATACTCAAATGTGTGTGTAATGCACATGTTGCCTAAAGAAAAAACTGTGTTATAGCCTAATTATAGGGACAATTACTGAAGGGAAACAGAAAAATAGTAGGCTAACTAGGTTATCACCCTTATGCATTTAGGACATGGGAAAGGAAGGAATCATGGCGACAGTGAACTTTGTCCAATAATAGCCTGCTTTAATGAATAAAATCACAACAGGTTAAAGTGGGGATTTAAACATTTATAGCCACAATGTAACATAATAGCCACAATGTAAAATATAATTCACATCGCCATTAATCAGAAAGGATCTTAACCAGTTTACATCGAAATCAATGGCTTGCAGAACACCAAATTCTAAATTCCCAACCTCGCTTTTTCCATCTGCTACCTAATCGTCCCCCAGTTTAATTGGCAACAAATTGTTCTCTCCCTCTCCGTCTGTTGAGCATACTGGTGCAAAATGGCTGCCGTTGCATCATCCAGGTGAGTGCTGTACATTGGTGGTGGTTGAGGCGAGTCCCCCCTCATCATTGTAAAGTGCTTTGAGTGTGAGAAAGACGCTATATAAATGGCAGGCATTATTATTATTATTATTATTATTATTATTATTATTAATTATTCATGTCCACCAGAGGGAGCCAAATTGTCCATGTCCACCAGAGGGAGCTATTCTGACTAATTGACTGAGTACCCATAATGCATTTCATCTACTATCGCACATCTGTGAATGTGTGCATATTTCGATTGACACCGTTTACTCTCAATGCTTTTTATGTGCTAACACAATGTTTTGTGTATATAAATATATGTGTCAACATGCCATGCAAATGCTTTGTAAGTATGTCTGTTTAGAAACAGATAAGTAACTAAATAAGTAACTAAATAGTCAAAAAGAAGTTCAAACGAATCAGCAAACAGGTTTATTTCTGGGTACCTAATGTATGTGTTTTCCAATTAATCCATTCTGATTACCCCCAATGCATTTCATGTATTATTGCAAACCATGAATGTAAGAGTATGGTATTTGATGTACGTAGTAACAAGGCAAATTGCACTGTTCCTGGTTTGCTCCTTTTTTGGGGACACATTAAATGCATAATCAAAATGAGATACATATATTTTTGTGGAATTCTTTATTTAAGAAAACAAGGATATTCCCTGTTTTGCACATTTACTTAAAATTATTTATTTTATTCGAAAATGGCAATCTTTTTAAGCAACTCTAAAATATGCTATTTCTAGAGTAAGTCATTTGGTTTAAATAAATAAGCAAAGTAGGAAATATCCTTATTTATAAAATTAAATTCCCCAAAAATATGCCTGTCTACTTTTGGTTACACATTGTCCCCTAAAAAGGAGCCAACCAGGTACACCGTGGGCTTGGCCTTCTTTCTACATCCATAAAATACATACTGTCAGAATCTGTGAATTCTTTTCAGGGTTGCCAGATGCTTAAATCTGGGTAGTTTTGGATGGCAGACCTGGCCTACCCGAAACAAAAACCCAGGGACGCCAGATCGAAAAATCCCCCAATTGAGGGCAAAAAACTCCCAAAGATCCCTTGTTTGGGGGAATTTTTAAAGAAAACTTTTCTAAAATCTGGCAACCCTGAAAATGTATGCTTCAATTCATTCTCATTAAAAAGTTCAGATTACCCACAGTGCAGTTTGTGTATTATAAAATGCAGACGAGTTTTATCAGCAGCCATACCACCATGCAATCTGCTCCTGCTGAATGGCTGAAGCTAAGCAGGTGTGGGCTTGGTTAGTATTTGGATGGGAGACCTGAGTTGTTGCTGGAAGAGATGTTGGTGGGCCAGTAGAGGGCAATCATTTCTTTGGTCAAATCTTCCCTTTGGTCAAATATGCCCCAATAGAGTGATCACCCTCAAACACATCAAGGCCACTGTGGCATAACGGTAGAGTCTTGGGCTCTGGAAGGCGAGCTTGAGGGTTCAAACCTCATTCTTTATCTTTATTCCTCATATTTTTATGATCTCAGCTTCTTCCCTCCACTTCAGAGCTCACAGAACAGCTAAGGATACTTGGCACAATGGTATTGTCCTTGTCTGTGGACACAGCACTTC
The DNA here is from genome assembly GCA_029718625.1 of Synaphobranchus kaupii. Taxonomy (NCBI): domain Eukaryota; kingdom Metazoa; phylum Chordata; class Actinopteri; order Anguilliformes; family Synaphobranchidae; genus Synaphobranchus; species Synaphobranchus kaupii. Next base: position 16,688,486 of record CM056385.1, on the reverse strand, counting down.
AGGGTTCAAACCTCGCTCTTCACCTACATTTCTGTGGTCTCATTTTCTGTCCATGATTGTGGCGAGAATTCAATTAAATTCAATAAACTTTAATTGTCCCCGTAGGGAAATTGAAATGGCAGCAAAAGCACATAGGTACATAAAGGTATAAAAAAACAACAGAAGGGACAGGCTTTCTGAATGTTCTTTCTCCTCTCTTTTTGCATCTTCATGAATTCACTGCAGGAAAACCCAACAAAGAAGTGTAAGTTACAGTGGCTCAAAGGAATGGTTCCGGTTTAGCAACGCCAAGGTCTGGGGTTCAATCCCCATTCAGGTTTGCACAACTTTTGTCCATTGTACCATTGTACCATTGTGCCATTTAAGTTTGTAGAAAAACAAACCACAAATGCGAAGGACTCCGTGGCGTAGGAGGTTGGACCGCACTTCACGTGGGTCGATGTTGCCGGTTCGATTCCCCGAGTGCCACACCTGAGCAATGTTGGTGGTCCCCAAGGGTGGGGGAGTGGTATGGATGCGGTGGTCCCCAAGGGTGGGGGAGTGGTATGGATGCGGTGGTCCCCAAGGGTGGGGGAGTTGTATGAATGGGGTGTGAATGAAGGGGAAGTGGCGGTTGTGGCCCCCCCTGAAAGTTGGGAGCAAAACGCAGGGGGTTATGCAACTTTTTTGGAGCACAAACTTTTTGGCTGTAAGGCGAAAAAGTTGAGAATTCGGCCAGGCCCCACCCTCCATTAGTGCATTACTAGAGACAGTATCACATACAACTATAATCAAATTAGTTTGTTTTAGTTAAAACAAATTGATTTGATTGCATAGAAGTATGTAAGACTGTAAGTAGTAATACACTAATCTACACCAAATGTGGTGCATAAAAACAAAAAGAAAGCAAAACTCATACTTACACAGCTCCTCCGTCTGGGGACTTCCTGCTTCTCCTCCGCATGGTCAGCTCATCTGTTAGACGCCCACAGTGCTTCCCTGATGCATATGCCTTGGTGCTGGGTAGCGTACCTATGGATTGGATTTCAGGACATGGTACTGGTACACACACTGGGCTGAATGACAAATGTCTTGGGACTTAGGTCGAGCATATGAGCAACACAGAGTTCTTAGGATGGCACTGATTTCAGAGGTTTTGGGTCATGGATCCACCCAGGGCAGATTCCAGACGGTCTTAAGGCTTGTTGCAGCTGCTGGCCTTAAGACTTGTATCTGCCATAAAGTCTCGAGACCTGTAACAGGCCGAGTTCATGACATGGATTCTGATGCTACAATTCACAAGTGTTGAAATATGAACCAGCCCAAAGTCGTGACACCGAGGCCCTGGGACCGGAGTCTGAGACATAAAATATACATACCACCGCACCTGGGACACCGGCACACTTCAGAACGTACGCACTGGGTTTGCACACAGATAAACCGGGGCCACAATTGCTTGCGGGGCTGCAGAAAAGCTGGAGTGAAAAAGAGAGATTGAAACATGTTTAAAATCACCAATATCTGTTCGCATAAATTATGTAGGCCTAAATGAAAACAGAGATGTTAACAACTTTCTGTAGTAATTGTATGTGGTGAATGCATGTGAAAGTGTATTCAATGTGCATGTAGTTGAAGACGCAATGTGCATTCAGTTGAACAACTGTTTCCGTACGCCTCCTACCCTGAAATGACCACCATCTTGTGGTCAAAATGTGGTAGTACTATGTGATATACAAGGATATGAGATGGCCAACTTCAAACACTAATTAAACTTCATGGGGGGATTTAACGTCACCATTTCCACTGTGCATATTTATGAAAGGATGTGTAAACTTTCTATAGCCAGTATGTACTTACATATGACCACATGTACTTGTAAATCTGAAATATTTTGACATCTGGAATAACACCTGATATGACAGATACTACCTTTCACCAGCACACAGAAAAATACAATAAGAAAACAGCCAAGGCAGAAAGCTAGCTATTGCTGCTGTTAACTAAAGTGGATCATCGTAAACTTGATTACTAACCTAGTTATATAAATCCGAGGGACAGTCATAAAAAGCAAACATATCTATCATCATATTTAGTGAGCTAGACGGATAGTGGCTTATGAGAAAGAATTAATAAAGCATCTTGCTCCAGACAAGAAGTCCATGCAGTCAAGGTAAATTTATTCATAGGTGTGAAAAAACTCAACATCCATACCTACTGTAATTGTAAATTATGACTGTTTAAATTGGAAGTTATGCAGTGTTGTATTTTACGAGTGAACTTACTCAAAATAATCAGATTTTTTTTCAAGGTTTAAATAATTGGACAGATAACCAGCAACAAGATACATGTATAATGGAGTAGCCTATAATGTTACTTTGTTAATGGTAACCATATAAAAAGACGTTCGGTATATTTAGCAACGTGACAAGAAGCCATGAAACATTAGCTAACACATTAACGGGGGTCAAGTTGCATCCCTGTTAAACGATCTTGCTAACATTAGCTGGATTGTTTATTCAATGGTGCCTGTCTAGCTAGTGTTCTCTACAAAGCCAGCTAACTAGTTCATTTATCGATGCAAGGTTAAATATATGGATATAATTAGGTATCACACGCGAAGCATAGGAAGTGCTATTTTCAAAAGTTGGAGTTAGCTGGTAGACATCACATAGTTAACTTTGTCTTGCTACAAAATAAGCAATTACCTTTCTGTAGCACTGTACCGGTGGAAGAATGTTTACGAGTTGCAGATGTATGGAATGCCGTTTGTGCCAAAAACTGTATTTCGACGTCCGCATTAAGACGTCCATTTTGAACGTCTTAAGGCGTTTACCATTAAGGATCCATGCTATTGGTTGGCGTCAACATACCCACCCCTTTTTTTTTTACGAAGGGGCTGCGTTGGGCTGTACCTGAGATTTTTAATTAGTACATACCAACATGTTGCCTTGTTCCAGCCGACAAGGCAAGCCGAGCATGCCAAAAACTATTCAGTCTCATTACCCAGATAGCAAGCGAACGTTGAATCGACGTAGATTCATTGTGGAATTCCGACGTTGATTCAACATCAATTTGCTCATCGAGATCACGTTGTCAGAATACCGACAAATATTGAATAATCAAGGTTAAATATTTACATGATATTTAAAAGTTTTAATATTTGTTGCCATCACTGACTCACTCCATTAGCTTTCAACGTGATTTCGATGAGCAAATTGATGTTGAATCCACGTCGGAATTCCGCATTTAATCTACGTCGATTCAACGTTCGCTTGCTATCTGGGTAATTAAAGGGAGAAAGTTGCGCACCTCTACTGGGGAACGGGGATGAGTGCAGACACCAACCATACAGCATGGAGAGTGTATTCTTAATACCTGCACCTTGCAGATGGACATGCAGGACGGCAGTGTAGTATAACGGTTAAGGAACTGGCCTTGTAGCCGAAAGGTTGCAGGTTCGATTCCCAGGTTGGACACTGCCGTTGTACCCTTGAGCAAGGTACTTAACCTGAATCGCTTCAGTATATATCCAGCTGTCTGAATGGATAATATGTCAAAAAAAAATGTAAGTCACTCTGGATAAGAGCATCTGCTAAATGCCTATAATGTAATTAAGGGAGGTTGTAAATTAATGATGAATGGTCTCCTCCGCATTCATTAAAGAGTGATTTTGAATTAAAAAAATATTATGTTCAAACTTTATTTGCATAGCCACCAGAGCGTGTGAGCGGAGTTGAGCGAAGTACTAGTTTTGAATCAAATTATTTCAATAATCTGGACAGCTCATGCTATTTCTTCACCACAACAGGAAAAGATGATAGCCGATAGCCTAAACGAATGCGATTGTTACCAATATTCAACAAAGGGATTAGTATCCACAAATTATGGAAAGTTTCTATTTTAGATTTATATAACAAGGAATACAACAAAAATACTCAAATGTGTGTGTAATGCACATGTTGCCTAAAGAAAAAACTGTGTTATAGCCTAATTATAGGGACAATTACTGAAGGGAAACAGAAAAATAGTAGGCTAACTAGGTTATCACCATTATGCATTTAGGACATGGGAAAGGAAGGAATCATGGCGACAGTGAACTTTGTCCAATAATAGCCTGCTTTAATGAATAAAATCACAACAGGTTAAAGTGGGGATTTAAACATTTATAGCCACAATGTAACATAATAGCCACAATGTAAAATATAATTCACATCGCCATTAATCAGAAAGGATCTTAACCAGTTTACATCGAAATCAATGGCTTGCAGAACACCAAATTCTAAATTCCCAACCTCGCTTTTTCCATCTGCTACCTAATCGTCCCCCAGTTTAATTGGCAACAAATTGTTCTCTCCCTCTCCGTCTGTTGAGCATACTGGTGCAAAATGGCTGCCGTTGCATCATCCAGGTGAGTGCTGTACATTGGTGGTGGTTGAGGCGAGTCCCCCCTCATCATTGTAAAGTGCTTTGAGTGTGAGAAAGACGCTATATAAATGGCAGGCATTATTATTATTATTATTATTATTATTATTATTAATTATTCATGTCCACCAGAGGGAGCCAAATTGTCCATGTCCACCAGAGGGAGCTATTCTGACTAATTGACTGAGTACCCATAATGCATTTCATCTACTATCGCACATCTGTGAATGTGTGCATATTTCGATTGACACCGTTTACTCTCAATGCTTTTTATGTGCTAACACAATGTTTTGTGTATATAAATATATGTGTCAACATGCCATGCAAATGCTTTGTAAGTATGTCTGTTTAGAAACAGATAAGTAACTAAAATAAGTAACTAAATAGTCAAAAAGAAGTTCAAACGAATCAGCAAACAGGTTTATTTCTGGGTACCTAATGTATGTGTTTTCCAATTAATCCATTCTGATTACCCCCAATGCATTTCATGTATTATTGCAAACCATGAATGTAAGAGTATGGTATTTGATGTACGTAGTAACAAGGCAAATTGCACTGTTCCTGGTTTGCTCCTTTTTTGGGGACACATTAAATGCATAATCAAAATGAGATACATATATTTTTGTGGAATTCTTTATTTAAGAAAACAAGGATATTCCCTGTTTTGCACATTTACTTAAAATTATTTATTTTATTCGAAAATGGCAATCTTTTTAAGCAACTCTAAAATATGCTATTTCTAGAGTAAGTCATTTGGTTTAAATAAATAAGCAAAGTAGGGAATATCCTTATTTATAAAATTAAATTCCCCAAAAATATGCCTGTCTACTTTTGGTTACACATTGTCCCCTAAAAAGGAGCCAACCAGGTACACCGTGGGCTTGGCCTTCTTTCTACATCCATAAAATACATACTGTCAGAATCTGTGAATTCTTTTCAGGGTTGCCAGATGCTTAAATCTGGGTAGTTTTGGATGGCAGACCTGGCCTACCCGAAACAAAAACTCAGGGACGCCAGATTGAAAAATTCCCATTTGAGGGCAAAAAACTCCCAAAGATCCCTTGTTTGGGGGAATTTTTAAAGAAAACTTTTCTAAAATCTGGCAACCCTGAAAATGTATGCTTCAATTCATTCTCATTAAAAAGTTCAGATTACCCACAGTGCAGTTTGTGTATTATAAAATGCAGATGAGTTTTATCAGCAGCCATACCACCATGCAATCTGCTCCTGCTGAATGGCTGAAGCTAAGCAGGTGTGGGCTTGGTTAGTATTTGGATGGGAGACCTGAGTTGTTGCTGGAAGAGATGTTGGTGGGCCAGTAGAGGGCAATCATTTCTTTGGTCAAATCTTCCCTTTGGTCAAATATGCCCCAATAGAGTGATCACCCTCAAACACATCAAGGCCACTGTGGCATAACGGTAGAGTCTTGGGCTCTGGAAGGCGAGCTTGAGGGTTCAAACCTCATTCTTTATCTTTATTCCTCATATTTTTATGATCTCAGCTTCTTCCCTCCACTTCAGAGCTCACAGAACAGCTAAGGATACTTGGCACAATGGTATTGTCCTTGTCTGTGGACACAGCACTTCAGGGTTCAAACCTCGCTCTTCACCTACATTTCTGTGGTCTCATTTTCTGTCCATGATTGTGGCGAGAATTCAATTAAATTCAATAAACTTTAATTGTCCCCGTAGGGAAATTGAAATGGCAGCAAAAGCACATAGGTACATAAAGGTATAAAAAAACAACAGAAGGGACAGGCTTTCTGAATGTTCTTTCTCCTCTCTTTTTGCATCTTCATGAATTCACTGCAGGAAAACCCAACAAAGAAGTGTAAGTTACAGTGGCTCAAAGGAATGGTTCCGGTTTAGCAACGCCAAGGTCTGGGGTTCAATCCCCATTCAGGTTTGCACAACTTTTGTCCATTGTACCATTGTACCATTGTGCCATTTAAGTTTGTAGAAAAACAAACCACAAATGCGAAGGACTCCGTGGCGTAGGAGGTTGGACCGCACTTCACGTGGGTCGATGTTGCCGGTTCGATTCCCCGAGTGCCACACCTGAGCAATGTTGGTGGTCCCCAAGGGTGGGGGAGTGGTATGGATGCGGTGGTCCCCAAGGGTGGGGGAGTGGTATGGATGCGGTGGTCCCCAAGGGTGGGGGAGTTGTATGAATGGGGTGTGAATGAAGGGGAAGTGGCGGTTGTGGCCCCCCCTGAAAGTTGGGAGCAAAACGCAGGGGGGGGTTATGCAACTTTTTTGGAGCACAAACTTTTTGGCTGTAAGGCGAAAAAGTTGAGAATTCGGCCAGGCCCCACCCTCCATTAGTGCATTACTAGAGACAGTATCACATACAACTATAATCAAATTAGTTTGTTTTAGTTAAAACAAATTGATTTGATTGCATAGAAGTATGTAAGACTGTAAGTAGTAATACACTAATCTACACCAAATGTGGTGCATAAAAACAAAAAGAAAGCAAAACTCATACTTACACAGCTCCTCCGTCTGGGGACTTCCTGCTTCTCCTCCGCATGGTCAGCTCATCTGTTAGACGCCCACAGTGCTTCCCTGATGCATATGCCTTGGTGCTGGGTAGCGTACCTATGGATTGGATTTCAGGACATGGTACTGGTACACACACTGGGCTGAATGACAAATGTCTTGGGACTTAGGTCGAGCATATGAGCAACACAGAGTTCTTAGGATGGCACTGATTTCAGAGGTTTTGGGTCATGGATCCACCCAGGGCAGATTCCAGACGGTCTTAAGGCTTGTTGCAGCTGCTGGCCTTAAGACTTGTATCTGCCATAAAGTCTCGAGACCTGTAACAGGCCGAGTTCATGACATGGATTCTGATGCTACAATTCACAAGTGTTGAAATATGAACCAGCCCAAAGTCGTGACACCGAGGCCCTGGGACCGGAGTCTGAGACATAAAATATACATACCACCGCACCTGGGACACCGGCACACTTCAGAACGTACGCACTGGGTTTGCACACAGATAAACCGGGGCCACAATTGCTTGCGGGGCTGCAGAAAAGCTGGAGTGAAAAAGAGAGATTGAAACATGTTTAAAATCACCAATATCTGTTCGCATAAATTATGTAGGCCTAAATGAAAACAGAGATGTTAACAACTTTCTGTAGTAATTGTATGTGGTGAATGCATGTGAAAGTGTATTCAATGTGCATGTAGTTGAAGACGCAATGTGCATTCAGTTGAACAACTGTTTCCGTACGCCTCCTACCCTGAAATGACCACCATCTTGTGGTCAAAATGTGGTAGTACTATGTGATATACAAGGATATGAGATGGCCAACTTCAAACACTAATTAAACTTCATGGGGGGATTTAACGTCACCATTTCCACTGTGCATATTTATGAAAGGATGTGTAAACTTTCTATAGCCAGTATGTACTTACATATGACCACATGTACTTGTAAATCTGAAATATTTTGACATCTGGAATAGCACCTGATATGACAGATACTACCTTTCACCAGCACACAGAAAAATACAATAAGAAAACAGCCAAGGCAGAAAGCTAGCTATTGCTGCTGTTAACTAAAGTGGATCATCGTAAACTTGATTACTAACCTAGTTATATAAATCCGAGGGACAGTCATAAAAAGCAAACATATCTATCATCATATTTAGTGAGCTAGACGGATAGTGGCTTATGAGAAAGAATTAATAAAGCATCTTGCTCCAGACAAGAAGTCCATGCAGTCAAGGTAAATTTATTCATAGGTGTGAAAAAACTCAACATCCATACCTACTGTAATTGTAAATTATGACTGTTTAAATTGGAAGTTATGCAGTGTTGTATTTTACGAGTGAACTTACTCAAAATAATCAGATTTTTTTTCAAGGTTTAAATAATTGGACAGATAACCAGCAACAAGATACATGTATAATGGAGTAGCCTATAATGTTACTTTGTTAATGGTAACCATATAAAAAGACGTTCGGTATATTTAGCAACGTGACAAGAAGCCATGAAACATTAGCTAACACATTAACGGGGGTCAAGTTGCATCCCTGTTAAACGATCTTGCTAACATTAGCTGGATTGTTTATTCAATGGTGCCTGTCTAGCTAGTGTTCTCTACAAAGCCAGCTAACTAGTTCATTTATCGATGCAAGGTTAAATATATGGATATAATTAGGTATCACACGCGAAGCATAGGAAGTGCTATTTTCAAAAGTTGGAGTTAGCTGGTAGACATCACATAGTTAACTTTGTCTTGCTACAAAATAAGCAATTACCTTTCTGTAGCACTGTACCGGTGGAAGAATGTTTACGAGTTGCAGATGTATGGAATGCCGTTTGTGCCAAAAACTGTATTTCGACGTCCGCATTAAGACGTCCATTTTGAACGTCTTAAGGCGTTTACCATTAAGGATCCATGCTATTGGTTGGCGTCAACATACCCACCCCTTTTTTTTTTACGAAGGGGCTGCGTTGGGCTGTACCTGAGATTTTTAATTAGTACATACCAACATGTTGCCTTGTTCCAGCCGACAAGGCAAGCCGAGCATGCCAAAAACTATTCAGTCTCATTACCCAGATAGCAAGCGAACGTTGAATCGACGTAGATTCAATGTGGAATTCCGACGTTGATTCAACATCAATTTGCTCATCGAGATCACGTTGTCAGAATACCGACAAATATTGAATAATCAAGGTTAAATATTTACATGATATTTAAAAGTTTTAATATTTGTTGCCATCACTGACTCACTCCATTAGCTTTCAACGTGATTTCGATGAGCAAATTGATGTTGAATCCACGTCGGAATTCCGCATTTAATCTACGTCGATTCAACGTTCGCTTGCTATCTGGGTAATTAAAGGGAGAAAGTTGCGCACCTCTACTGGGGAACGGGGATGAGTGCAGACACCAACCATACAGCATGGAGAGTGTAGCTATTCTTAATACCTGCACCTTGCAGATGGACATGCAGGACGGCAGTGTAGTATAACGGTTAAGGAACTGGCCTTGTAGCCGAAAGGTTGCAGGTTCGATTCCCAGGTTGGACACTGCCGTTGTACCCTTGAGCAAGGTACTTAACCTGAATCGCTTCAGTATATATCCAGCTGTCTGAATGGATAATATGTCAAAAAAAAAAAAAAAAAAAAATGTAAGTCACTCTGGATAAGAGCATCTGCTAAATGCCTATAATGTAATTAAGGGAGGTTGTAAATTAATGATGAATGGTCTCCTCCGCATTCATTAAAGAGTGATTTTGAATTAAAAAAATATTATGTTCAAACTTTATTTGCATAGCCACCAGAGCGTGTGAGCGGAGTTGAGCGAAGTACTAGTTTTGAATCAAATTATTTCAATAATCTGGACAGCTCATGCTATTTCTTCACCACAACAGGAAAAGATGATAGCCGATAGCCTAAACGAATGCGATTGTTACCAATATTCAACAAAGGGATTAGTATCCACAAATTATGGAAAGTTTCTATTTTAGATTTATATAACAAGGAATACAACAAAAATACTCAAATGTGTGTGTAATGCACATGTTGCCTAAAGAAAAAACTGTGTTATAGCCTAATTATAGGGACAATTACTGAAGGGAAACAGAAAAATAGTAGGCTAACTAGGTTATCACCCTTATGCATTTAGGACATGGGAAAGGAAGGAATCATGGCGACAGTGAACTTTGTCCAATAATAGCCTGCTTTAATGAATAAAATCACAACAGGTTAAAGTGGGGATTTAAACATTTATAGCCACAATGTAACATAATAGCCACAATGTAAAATATAATTCACATCGCCATTAATCAGAAAGGATCTTAACCAGTTTACATCGAAATCAATGGCTTGCAGAACACCAAATTCTAAATTCCCAACCTCGCTTTTTCCATCTGCTACCTAATCGTCCCCCAGTTTAATTGGCAACAAATTGTTCTCTCCCTCTCCGTCTGTTGAGCATACTGGTGCAAAATGGCTGCCGTTGCATCATCCAGGTGAGTGCTGTACATTGGTGGTGGTTGAGGCGAGTCCCCCCTCATCATTGTAAAGTGCTTTGAGTGTGAGAAAGACGCTATATAAATGGCAGGCATTATTATTATTATTATTTTTATTATTATTATTATTATTATTAATTATTCATGTCCACCAGAGGGAGCCAAATTGTCCATGTCCACCAGAGGGAGCTATTCTGACTAATTGACTGAGTACCCATAATGCATTTCATCTACTATCGCACATCTGTGAATGTGTGCATATTTCGATTGACACCGTTTACTCTCAATGCTTTTTATGTGCTAACACAATGTTTTGTGTATATAAATATATGTGTCAACATGCCATGCAAATGCTTTGTAAGTATGTCTGTTTAGAAACAGATAAGTAACTAAATAAGTAACTAAATAGTCAAAAAGAAGTTCAAACGAATCAGCAAACAGGTTTATTTCTGGGTACCTAATGTATGTGTTTTCCAATTAATCCATTCTGATTACCCCCAATGCATTTCATGTATTATTGCAAACCATGAATGTAAGAGTATGGTATTTGATGTACGTAGTAACAAGGCAAATTGCACTGTTCCTGGTTTGCTCCTTTTTTGGGGACACATTAAATGCATAATCAAAATGAGATACATATATTTTTGTGGAATTCTTTATTTAAGAAAACAAGGATATTCCCTGTTTTGCACATTTACTTAAAATTATTTATTTTATTCGAAAATGGCAATCTTTTTAAGCAACTCTAAAATATGCTATTTCTAGAGTAAGTCATTTGGTTTAAATAAATAAGCAAAGTAGGGAATATCCTTATTTATAAAATTAAATTCCCCAAAAATATGCCTGTCTACTTTTGGTTACACATTGTCCCCTAAAAAGGAGCCAACCAGGTACACCGTGGGCTTGGCCTTCTTTCTACATCCATAAAATACATACTGTCAGAATCTGTGAATTCTTTTCAGGGTTGCCAGATGCTTAAATCTGGGTAGTTTTGGATGGCAGACCTGGCCTACCCGAAACAAAAACTCAGGGACGCCAGATTGAAAAATTCCCATTTGAGGGCAAAAAACTCCCAAAGATCCCTTGTTTGGGGGAATTTTTAAAGAAAACTTTTCTAAAATCTGGCAACCCTGAAAATGTATGCTTCAATTCATTCTCATTAAAAAGTTCAGATTACCCACAGTGCAGTTTGTGTATTATAAAATGCAGACGAGTTTTATCAGCAGCCATACCACCATGCAATCTGCTCCTGCTGAATGGCTGAAGCTAAGCAGGTGTGGGCTTGGTTAGTATTTGGATGGGAGACCTGAGTTGTTGCTGGAAGAGATGTTGGTGGGCCAGTAGAGGGCAATCATTTCTTTGGTCAAATCTTCCCTTTGGTCAAATATGCCCCAATAGAGTGATCACCCTCAAACACATCAAGGCCACTGTGGCATAACGGTAGAGTCTTGGGCTCTGGAAGGCGAGCTTGAGGGTTCAAACCTCATTCTTTATCTTTATTCCTCATATTTTTATGATCTCAGCTTCTTCCCTCCACTTCAGAGCTCACAGAACAGCTAAGGATACTTGGCACAATGGTATTGTCCTTGTCTGTGGACACAGCACTTCAGGGTTCAAACCTCACTCTTCACCTACATTTCTGTGGTCTCATTTTCTGTCCATGATTGTGGCGAGAATTCAATTAAATTCAATAAACTTTAATTGTCCCCGTAGGGAAATTGAAATGGCAGCAAAAGCACATAGGTACATAAAGGTATAAAAAAACAACAGAAGGGACAGGCTTTCTGAATGTTCTTTCTCCTCTCTTTTTGCATCTTCATGAATTCACTGCAGGAAAACCCAACAAAGAAGTGTAAGTTACAGTGGCTCAAAGGAATGGTTCCGGTTTAGCAACGCCAAGGTCTGGGGTTCAATCCCCATTCAGGTTTGCACAACTTTTGTCCATTGTACCATTGTACCATTGTACCATTGTGCCATTTAAGTTTGTAGAAAAACAAACCACAAATGCGAAGGACTCCGTGGCGTAGGAGGTTGGACCGCACTTCACGTGGGTCGATGTTGCCGGTTCGATTCCCCGAGTGCCACACCTGAGCAATGTTGGTGGTCCCCAAGGGTGGGGGAGTGGTATGGATGCGGTGGTCCCCAAGGGTGGGGGAGTGGTATGGATGCGGTGGTCCCCAAGGGTGGGGGAGTTGTATGAATGGGGTATGAATGGGGTATGAATGGGGTGTGAATGAAGGGGAAGTGGCGGTTGTGGCCCCCCCTGAAAGTTGGGAGCAAAACGCAGGGGGTTATGCAACTTTTTTGGAGCACAAACTTTTTGGCTGTAAGGCGAAAAAGTTGAGAATTCGGCCAGGCCCCACCCTCCATTAGTGCATTACTAGAGACAGTATCACATACAACTATAATCAAATTAGTTTGTTTTAGTTAAAACAAATTGATTTGATTGCATAGAAGTATGTAAGACTGTAAGTAGTAATACACTAATCTACACCAAATGTGGTGCATAAAAACAAAAAGAAAGCAAAACTCATACTTACACAGCTCCTCCGTCTGGGGACTTCCTGCTTCTCCTCCGCATGGTCAGCTCATCTGTTAGACGCCCACAGTGCTTCCCTGATGCATATGCCTTGGTGCTGGGTAGCGTACCTATGGATTGGATTTCAGGACATGGTACTGGTACACACACTGGGCTGAATGACAAATGTCTTGGGACTTAGGTCGAGCATATGAGCAACACAGAGTTCTTAGGATGGCACTGATTTCAGAGGTTTTGGGTCATGGATCCACCCAGGGCAGATTCCAGACGGTCTTAAGGCTTGTTGCAGCTGCTGGCCGCACTCTGAGGCCTTAAGACTTGTATCTGCCATAAAGTCTCGAGACCTGTAACAGGCCGAGTTCATGACATGGATTCTGATGCTACGATTCACAAGTGTTGAAATATGAACCAGCCCAAAGTCGTCACACTGAGGCCCTGGGACCTGAGTCTGAGACATAAAATATACATACCACCGCACCTGGGACACCGGCACACTTCAGAACGTACGCACTGGGTTTGCACACAGATAAACCTGGGGCCACAATTGCTGCAGAAATGCTGGAGTGAAAAAGAGGTTGAAACATGTTTAAAATCACCAATATCTGTTCGCATAAATTATGTAGGCCTAAATGAAAACAGAGATGTTAACAACTTTCTGTAGTAATTGTATGTGGTGAATGCATGTGAAAGTGTATTCAATGTGCATGTACTGTAGTTGAAGATGCAATGTGCATTCAGTTGAACAACTGTTTCTGTACGCCTCCTACCCTGAAATGACCACCATCTTGTGGTCAAAATGTGGTAGTACTATGTGATATACAAGGATATGAGATGGCCAACTTCAAACACTAATTAAACTTCATGGGGGGATTTAACGTCACCATTTCCACTGTGCATATTTATGAAAGGATGTGTAAACTTTCTATAGCCAGTATGTACTTACATATGACCACATGTACTTGAATTGAATTGAATTTATTGCAAGGATTGCCCCTTGAGATGTAGCATCTCATTTTCGAGGGGGTCCTATAAACACAGATCCAAAATGATACAACACAGATAAAACAACAATACATAACATATACTACAAATACACAGATACAGACAACTCGCACATCCTCTCCCTCCCACACCCCAGACCACAGTTGTTGTACAAGAAAAATAAAAACAAAAAATACATATTTTTACAATGACCCGAAAAATAAATCTAATACATCAGCATATGGAGCTTATACTTATAAATCTGAAATATTTTGACATCTGGAATAACACCTGATATGACAGATACTACCTTTCACCAGAACACAGAAAAATACAAAAAGAAAACAGCCAAGGCAGAAAGCTAGCTATTGCTGCTGTTAACTAAAGTGGATCATCGTAAACTTGATTACTAACCTAGTTATATAAATCCGAGGGACAGTCATAAAATGCAAACATATCTATCATCATATTTAGTGAGCTAGACTGATAGTGGCTTATGAGAAAGAATTAATAAAGCATCTTGCTCCAGACAAGAAGTCCATGCAGTCGAGTCAAAGTAAATTTATTCATAGGTGTGAAAAAACTCAACATCCATACCTACTGTAATTGTAAATTATGACTGTTTAAATTGGAAGTTATGCAGTGTTGTATTTTACGAGTGAACTTATTCAAAATAATCAGATTTGTTTTCTAGGTTTAAATAATTGGACAGATAACTAGCAACAAGATACATGTATAATGGAGTAGCCTATAATGTTACTTTGTAAATGGTAACCATATAACAAGACGTTCGGTATATTTAGCAACGTGACAAGAAGCCATGAAACATTAGCTAACACATTAACGGGGGTCAAGTTGCATCCCTGCTTAAACGATCTTGCTAACATTAGCTGGATTGTTCATTCAATGGTGCCTGTCTAGCTAGTGTTCTCTACAAAGCCAGCTAACTAGTTCATTTATCGATGCAAGCTAAATATATGGTTATAATTAGGTATCACACGCGAAGCATAGGAAGTGCTATTTTCAAAAGTTGTAGTTAGCTGGTAGACATCACATAGTTAACTTTGTCTTGCTACAAAATAAGTAATTACCTTTCTGTAGCACTGTACCGGTGGAAGAATGTTTACGAGTTGCAGATGTATGGAACGCCGTTTGGGCCAAAAACTGTATTTCGACGTCCGCATTAAGACGTCAAATTTGTTCGTCTTAAGACGTCCATTTTGAACGTCTTAAGGCGTTTGGACCATTAAGGATCCATGCTATTGGTTGGCGTCAACATACCCACCCCTTTTTTACGTAGGGGCTGCGTTGGGCTGTACCTGAGATTTGAATATTTATTGCAAAATGTGCATCCTTATTGATTTGCTGTTAAATGTGTCGGATACTTTTCGACGCTTCCTGTTATCCCTGTTATGTCCACAGGGGGGCGCAAGAAGTTCAAAGGCAAGGGAAATTTATGAACTTATGTTGCATACTTTTTGACGCTTCCTGTTATCCCTGTTATGTCCACATGGGGGCGCAAGAAGGTCAGAATGGCAAGGGAAGGTTATGTTGCATACTCTTTGACGCTTCCTGTTATCCCTGTTATGTCCACAGGGGGGCGCCAGAAGGTCAGAAAGGCCAGTGAAGGTTAATGTTCCAGTAAATTATTTTTATGTAAATCGTTGAATAGTGACAAAACAGGACGCACAGTTGGTTAATCCTTAGTTACTATTGGTAGAAATGTTGTATTCCAAAAGAAGAGAAATTTGATCATATTTGAATATTTATTTCAAAATGTGCATTCTTATTTATTTGCCGTTAAATGTATAGAATACTTTTGGACGCTTGCTGTTATCCCTGTTATGTCCACAGGGTGGCGCCAGAAGGTCAGAAAGGCAAATGAAGGTTCATGTTCCACTAAAAGATTTTATATAAATCGTTGAATAGTGACAAAACAGGACGCACGGTTGATTAACCCATATACTCTCGGTAAAAATGTTCCATTCCAAAAGAAGGGAAATATGATTATATTTTAATATTTATTGAAAAATGTGCCATCTTATTGATTTGCCGTTAAATGTATCGGATACTTTTCGACGCTTCCTGTTATCCCTGTTATGTCCACAGGGGGGCGCAAGAAGATCAAAGGCAAGGGAATGTTATGTTGCATACTTTTTGACGCTTCCTGTTATCCCTATTATGTCCACAGGGGGGCGCAAGAAGGTCAGAATGGCAAGGGAAGGTTATGTTGCATACTTTTTGCCGCTTCCTGTTATCCCTGTTATGTCCACAGGGGGGCACCAGAAGGTCAGAAAGGCCAGTGAAGGTTAATGTTCCAGTAAATGATTTTTATGTAAATCGTTGAATAGTGACAAAACAGGACGCACAGTTGGTTAATCCTTAGTTACTATCGGTAGAAATGTTGTATTCCAAAAGAAGAGAAATTTGATCATATTTGAATATTTATTGAAAAATGTGCCAATTTATTGATTTGCCGTTAAATGTATAGAATACTTTTGGACGCTTGCTGTTATCCCTGTTATGTCCACAGGGTGGCGCAAGAAGGTCAGAATGGCAAGGGAAGGTTATGTTGCATACTTTTTGACGCTTCCTGTTATCCCTATTATGTCCACAGGGGAGCGCAAGAAGGTCAGAATGGCAAGGGAAGGTTATGTTGCATACTTTTTGACGCTTCCTGTTATCCCTGTTATGTCCACAGGGGGAGCGCCAGAAGGTCAGAAAGGCCAGTGAAGGTTAATGTTCCAGTAAATGATTTTTATGTAAATCGTTGAATAGTGACAAAACAGGACGCACAGTTGGTTAATCCTTAGTTACTATCGGTAGAAATGTTGTATTCCAAAAGAAGAGAAATTTGATCATATTTGAATATTTATTGAAAAATGTGCCAATTTATTGATTTGCCGTTAAATGTATAGAATACTTTTGGACGCTTGCTGTTATCCCTGTTATGTCCACAGGGTGGAGCAAGAAGGTCAGAATGGCAAGGGAAGGTTATGTTGCATACTTTTTGACGCTTCCTGTTATCCCTATTATGTCCACAGGGGAGCGCAAGAAGGTCAGAATGGCAAGGGAAGGTTATGTTGCATACTTTTTGACGCTTCCTGTTATCCCTGTTATGTCCACATGGGGAGCGCCAGAAGGTCAGAAAGGCCAGTTGAAGGTTAATGTTCCAGTAAATGATTTTTATGTAAATCGTTGAATAGTGACAAAACAGGACGCACAGTTGGTTAATCCTTAGTTACTATCGGTAGAAATGTTGTATTCCAAAAGAAGAGAAATTTGATCGTATTTGAATATTTATTGAAAAATGTGCCAATTTATTGATTTGCCGTTAAATGTATAGAATACTTTTGGACGCTTGCTGTTATCCCTGTTATGTCCACAGGGTGGCGGAAGAAGGTCAGAATGGCAAGGGAAGGTTATGTTGCATACTTTTTGACGCTTCCTGTTATCCCTGTTATTTCCACAGGGGGGCGCCAGAAGGTCAGAAAGGCCAGTGAAGGTTAATGTTCCAGTAAATGATTTTTATGTAAATCGTTGAATAGTGACAAAACAGGACGCACAGTTGGTTAACCCTTAGTTACTATCGGTATAAATTTTGTATTCCAAAAGAAGAGAAATTTGATCATATTTGAATATTTATTGCAAAATGTGCATTCTTATTGATTTGCCGTTAAATGTATAGATACTTTTGGACGCTTGCTGTTATCCCTGTTATGTCCACAGTGAGGCGCCAGAAGGTCAGAAAGGCAAATGAAGGTCCATGTTCCACTAAAAGATGAGGTTGTAAATGAATGATGAATGGTCTCCTCCGCATTCATTAAAGAGTGATTTTGAATTAAAAAAATATTATGTTCAAACTTTATTTGCATAGCCACCAGAGCGTGTGAGCGGAGTTGAGCGAAACACTAGTTTTGAATCAAATTATTTCAATAATCTGGACAGCTCATGCTATTTCTTCACCACAACAGGAAAAGATGATAGCCGATAGCCTAAACGAATGCCATTGTTACCAATATTCAACAAAGGGATTAGTATCCACAAATTATGGAAAGTTTCTATTTTAGATTTATATAACAAAGAATACAACAAAAATACTCAAATGTGTGTGTAATGCATACGTTGCCTAAAGAAAAAACTGTGTTATAGCCTAATTATAGGGACAATTACTGAAGGAAAACAGAAAAATAGTAGGCTAACTAGGTTATCACCCTTATGCATTTAGGACATGGGAAAGGAAGGAATCATGGCAACAGTGAACTTTGTCCAATAATAGCCTGCTTTAATGAATAAAATCACAACAGGTGGTCAAAGTGGGGATTTGAACATTTATAGCCACAATGTAACATAATAGCCACAATGTAAAATATAATTCACACCACCATTACATAAAAAATACCCCTTGGCTGCACTAAAAATTTTGCTATTAATCAGAAAGGATCTTAACCAGTTTACATCGAAATCAATGGCTTGCAGAACACCAAATTCTAAATTCCCAACCTCGCTTTTTCCATCTGCTACCTAATCGTCCCCCAGTTTAATTGGCAACAAATTGTTCTCTCCCTCTCCGTCTGGTGAGCATACTGGTGCAAAATGGCTGCCGTTGCATCATCCAGGTGAGTGCTGTACATTGGTGGTGGTTGAGGCGAGTCCCCCCTCATCATTGCACAGTGCTTTGAGTGTGAGAAAGACGCTATATAAATGCCAGGCATTATTATTATTAATTATTCACGTCCACCAGAGGGAGCCAAATTGTCCATGTCCACCAGAGGGAGCTATTCTGACTAATTGACTGAGTACCCATAATGCATTTCATCTACTATCGCACATCTGTGAATGTGTGCATATTTCGATTGACACCGTTTACTCTCAATGCTTTTTATGTGCTAACACTGTTTTGTGTATATAAATATGTGTCAACATGCCATGCAAATGCTTTGTAAGTATGTCTGTTTAGAAACAGATAAGTAACGAAATAAGTAACTAAAGAGTCAAAAAGAAGTTCAAATGAATCAGCAAACAGGTTTATTTCTGGGTACCTAATGTATGTGTTTTCCAATGAATCCATTCTGATTACCCACAATGCATTTCATGTATTATTGCAAACCATGAATGTAAGAGTATGGTATTTGATGTACGTAGTAACAAGGCAAATTGCACTGTTCACCTGGTTTGCTCCTTTTTGGGGACACATTAAATGCATAATCAAAATGAGATACATATATTTTTGTGGAATTCTTTATTTAAGAAAACAAGGATATTCCCTGTTTTGCACATTTACTTAAAATGATTTATTTTATTCAAAAATGGCAATCTTTTTAAGCAACTCTAAATATGCTATTTCTAGAGTAAGTCATTTGGTTTAAATAAATAAGCAAAGTAGGGAATATCCTTATTTATAAAATTAAATTCACCAAAAATATGCCTGTCTACTTTTGGTTACACATTGTCCCCTAAAAATGAGCCAACCAGGTACACCGTGGGATTGCCCTTCTTTCTACATCCATAAAATACATACTGTCAGAATCTGTGATTTCTTTTCAGGGTTGCCAGATGCTTAAATCTGGGTAGTTTTGGATGGCAGACCTGGCCATTCCAGGGACGCCAGATCGAAAAATCCCCCATTATGAGGGCAAAAAACTCCCAAAGATCCCTTGTTTGGGGGGGAATTTTTAAAGAAAACTTTTCTAAAATCTGGCAACCCTGAAAATGTATGCTTCAATTAATTCTCATTAAAAAGTTGAGATTACCCACAGTGCAGTTTGTGTATTATAAAATGCAGACAAGTTTTATCAGCAGCCATACCACCATGCAATCTGCTTCTGCTGAATGGCTGAAGCTAAGCGGGTGTGGGGCTTGGTTAGCTCTATAAACTAGTGGTTTGAGATGTATCCGTCTCAATTACAGTATTCATGTTCATCTGAAATTATAAACTACAGCTTTAAGAAAACCCCGGAAATTTTGACGCAGTATTTTTTTTAAAGGGTAGCTTCTTGCCGAAACCGCAGCTTCTCCGTTACACTGCCGTGCAATAAATTAGGAGGATGCTATTAGTAGCCCACAGCACTCACACACCCTCCTCTGGCTACAGTCACAGACTGTAAATGCATCAAATGCACCGTTTATACACGCTAAGAAAATCATGTTGACGTATAGAAACAATAATATTTTTTTAAAACATTGTACAAATGAGTATTCACCATTTTCCCTTGCTTACTGTACTATATACAGTACCTGATCCACTTTCGGTTTAGAAGACACCTCATTTTTTGCTCCAAATCTCTCGTATAAATATGTTTTAAGAAGCCAAGTACTTACCAGTATATTCAGCTACAGCTGTTTTCTCATGAACCCTGAAGAGTTTATCTTTTTATATTTTGCAAAGTCCCATACAGTCGACATTTCCGCAGTGACCTCCCCTCGCACTGAGCGCTGAAATTCGTTGCTGTACTTGTGTGAATACGCACGCGCTTCGTACGTTCTTTTTAAAAAGTATTTAAATACATTAGGCGACGTATGTTATGGTTATTATATATTTACTGTATGTGACTATTCTGAAATAAATGTATTCTGTAGCAAATTTCTGAATGATACAGCTTCTTCTTCAGTTCAAACTTAAAACCATGGATTTTGCAGGGAATTTTTTAGATACTGACATTTAAATAAAACTAGTAGAAACCAGGAGGACATTGCCTCAAAAGGGCCAAAGTAAATAGGGTTAGTATTTGGATGGGAGACCTGAGTTGTTGCTGGAAGTGATGTTGGTGGGCCAGTAGAGGGCAATCATCTCTTTAGTCAAATCTTCCCTTTGGTCAAATATGCTCCAATAGAGTGATCACCCTCAAACACATCAAGGCCACTGTGGTTATAACGGTAGAGGTCTTGGTCTCTGGAAGGTGAGCTTGAGGGGTTCAAACCTCATTCTATATCTTTATTCCTCATATTTTTATGATCTCAGCTTCTTCACTCCACTTCAGAGCTCACAGAACAGCTAAGGATACTTTGGCACAACGGTATTGTCTTTGTTTGTGGACACAGCACTTCAGGGTTCAAACCTCACTCTTCACTTACATTTCTGTGGTCTCATTTTCTGTCCAAGATTGTGGCCGAGAATTCAATTAAATTCAATAAACTTTAATTGTCCCCGTAGGGCATTGAATGGCAGCAAAAGCACATAGGTACATAAAGGTATAAAAAACAACAGAAGAGACAGGCTTTTTGAATGTTCTTTTCTCCTCTCTTTTTGCATCTTCATGAATTCACTGCAGGAAAACCTAACAAAGAAGTGTAAGTTACAGTGGCTCAAAGGAATGGTTCTGGTTTAGCAATGCCAAGGTCTGGGGTTCAATCCCCATTCAGGTTTACACAACTTTTGTCCATTGTACCATTGTGCCATTTAAGTTTGTAAAAAACAAACCACAAATGCGAAGGACTCCGTGGCGTAGGAGGTTGGACCGCACTTCATGTGGGTAGAGGTTGCTGGTTCGATTCCCCGAGTGCCACACCTGAGCAATGTTGGTGGTCCCCAAGGGTGGGGGAGTTGTATGAATGTGGTGTGAATGAAGGGGAAGTGGCGGTTGTGGCCGCCCCCTGAAAGTTGGGAGCACAATGCAGGGGGGGGTTATGCAACTTTTTTGGAGCACAAACTTTTTGGCGGTAAGGTGAAAAAGTTGAGAATTCAGCCAGGCCCCACTCTCCATTAGTGGCATTACTACAGACAGTATCACATACAACTATAATCAAATTAGTTTGTTTTAGTTAAAACAAATTGATTTGATTGCATAGAAGTATGTAAGACTAAGTAGTAATACACAAATCTACACCAAATGTGGTGCATAAAAACAAAAGAAAGCAAAACTCATACTTACACAGCTCCTCCGTCTGGGGACTTCCTGCTTCTCCTCCGCATGGTCAGCTCATCTGTTAGACGCCCACAGTGTTTCCCTGATGCATATGCCTTGGTGCTGGGCAGCGTACCTATGGATTGGATTTCAGGACATGGTACTGGTACACACACTGGGCTGAATGACAAATGTCTTGGGACTTAGGTCGAGCATATGAGCAACATTGCGTTCTTAGGATGGCACTGATTTCAGAGGTTTTGGGTCATGGATCCACCCAGGGCAGATTCAGACGGTCTTAAGGCTTGTTGCAGCTGCTGGCCGCACTCTGAGGCCTTAAGACTTGTATCTGCCATAAAGTCTCGAGACTGTAACAGGCCGAGTTCATGACATGGATTCTGATGCTACAATTCACAAGTGTTGAAATATGAACCAGCCCAAAGTCGTGACACCGAGGCCTGGGACCTGAGTCTGAGACATAAAATATACATACCACCGCACCTGGGACACCGGCACACTTCAAAACGTACGCACTGGGTTTGCACACAGATAAACCGGGGGCACAATTGCTTGCGGGGCTGCAGAAAAGCTGGAGTGAAAAAGAGAGGTTGAAACATGTTTAAAATCACCAATATCTGTTCGCATAAATTATGTAGGCCTAAATGAAAACAGAGATGTTAACAACTTTCTGTAGTAATTGTATGTGGTGAATGCATGTGAAAGTGTATTCAATGTGCATGTAGTTGAAGATGCAATGTGCATTCAGTTGAACAACTGTTTCTGTACGCCTCCTACCCTGAAATGACCACCATCTTGTGGTCAAAATGTGGTAGTACTATGTGATATACAAGGATATGAGATGGCCAACTATCAAACATTAATTAAACTTCATGGGGGGATTAACGTCACCATTTCCACTGAGCATATTTATGAAAGGATGTGTAAACTTTCTATAGGCCAGTATGTACTTACATATGACCACATGTACTTATAAATCTGAAATATTTTGACATCTGGAATAACACCTGATATGACAGATACTACCTTTCACCAGCACACAGAAAAATACAAAAAGAAAACAGCCAAGGCAGAAAGCTAGCTATTGCTGTTGTTAACTAAAGTGGATCATCGTAAACTTGATTACTAACCTAGTAATATAAATCCGAGGGACAATCATAAAAAGCAAACATATCTATCATCATATTTAGTGAGCTAGACTGATAGTGGCTTATGAGAAAGAATTAATAAAGCATCTTGCTCCAGACAAGAAGTCCATGCAGTGGAGTCAAAGTAAATTTATTCATAGTGAAAAAACTCAACATCCATACCTACTGTAATTGTAAATTATGACTGTTTAAATTGGAAGTTATGCAGTGTTGTATTTTACAAGTGAAACTTACTCAAAATAATCCGATTTTTTTTCTAGGTTTAAATAATTGGACAGATATAATTAGCAACAAGATACATGTATAATGGAGTAGCCTTTGTAAAGTTACTTTGTAATGGTAACCATTAGTAAAAAGACGTTCGGTATATTTAGCAACGTGACAAGAAGCCATGAAACATTAGCTAACACATTAACGGGGGGCATCAAGTTGCATCCCTGCTTAAACGATCTTGCTAACATTAGCTGGATTGTTCATTCAATGGTGCCTGTCTAGCTAGTGTTTCTCTACAAAGCCAGCTAACTAGTTCATAGTTATTTGTGAGTACTCGCAATTTTGGTTTATTCCGTAGATCAATTTTTTTTCCCATTGTTAAAGCCTGGTTTTTGTCCAATTCTCCTTCTATCTATCTGTACAGCGTCTTTGTGAAATTGTTATGTATACCTTACTAGTATTTTTTGCTTGATTAAATTCACATACAAGTACCAGTCAAAGTTTGGACACACCTACTCATAGAAAGGGTTTTCTTTATTTTTACAATTTTTTACAGTTTAGAATCATAGTAAAAAACATAAAAAACTATGACATAACATAAATGTAATTATGCAGTGACTAATAAAGTGTTAAACAAATCAAAATGTATCTATATTTTAGATTCTTCAAGGTAGCCACCCTTTGCCTTGATTCCAGCATTGCACTCTTGGCATTCTCTCTGAGCACTTGGTCTGCTTTTCCTTCACTCTTCGGTCAAACTCATCCTAAACCATCTCTAAACCACTGCAGAATGCTGTGGTAGGCATGCTGGTTAAGTGTGCCTTCAATTCTAGATAACTCTTCCAGCAGTGTCCACCAGCAAAGCAACCCCCACACCATCACCATGCTTCACAGTGGGAACGGTGAAGTTCTAAATGATCTACTTGTTGGGGTGCATTTCAAGAACAAATTTCTTTATTTTTTTATTTCAATTTTTGTTTTGGAAAGAAATTCATACGTCACTATTTATATTTGTTTTAAGAAAAACAAATTCAATCATTTAAGCATAAGCCTGTAGATCAAAATGTCTCTAAGATAATGAGAAAGATACATTCAATCACTGTGTCCAAACTTTTGACTGGTACTGTAATAGTTTATTTCTAAATATGTATTGTAGATCTAATGAGTAATATTGAATTTACTTTCCTCGGACCATGGGAGCTGATGCAACTTGTCCCAATTAAAATCTTTTTGGTCAACCTCCCGTCTGGTATTTTAAGTAGGCGATTCCACAATCTTACCATTTCACATCTTTGTTGGGCATGGTGCCCACCCTATATCACCTTGAATAGCCAGTTTAAAGGACAAACTATATGTACTCCCATAAAAATATATAATATCACGATCTTGAACAGAGTATTTATAGCCCCACACACCTGTCACATAAAGTAAGATCGGGCACACCCCAGAATTATAAAGTCAAAGATCCAAGCTTCCAAAAAAGTTTTATTTTAATTATCAACCCAGTGCTCTCCCAGCAGACACAGCAAATACTTTTAAACTCTCTTAAAACTCATATTTTCATCAAGGGACAAAACCAAGGTATTTATATAAAGAAGTGTAGTACAAACTCAAAGCTCCAAGTATAATTACTCAGTGGAGCACCTTGTCTTCAAAATGCATGGCCTGGTATTAATTGTTAATTTCCATTTATAGCACCATAAATTCAAAATATCTAACATTTCCTGTATATTAATATAATTTTCTGCAAGTAAAATAATATGATCAGCATTAGGTTGGCAAAGGGACGGAAAATTTCCGGTAAATTGCAGGAAACTTTCCGGAATTTACCATGATGGGAAGTTAACGAATTTTGGAAATTTTGACCAATTTTAATAGCAAAAGTTAGCCTATAACATGGAGCTAAAATTTAGTTGAAAATACACTTAAAATGCAATTTTAGATCTTGCAGCATGCTTTGGTTAAAACAATCCAATTTAATGCGAATGCAGTTGAATTTCAACACTGCACTGTTCATTCTTCCATTACATGTGCAGTGCATACTTTTATCACAAGCACAGATGATTCCTAGCATCCTGCACACTACTGCAGGGCCCTCTGCATGCACTGTGCATTCTTCCATCACATGCAAAAATTATTCCCAGCATCCTGCCCACTACAGCAAGGCTAGAGAGTACTCAAGTGAATACGTCAGATGTGGGCGCCTGGGCGGAGTTTGATTTGATTTCGGAAGTAAATTCCCTATGATAGATAGGGCTTCGAAGACTATCGACAATTTCTTGAAATCTGATTTATAGAATGAGCCGAAACGTTCCTGGATTAGCCTGTGTAGTATAAGGATATTGAGCATGCATTGCATGTTCCAATTTTAATTTTTTAAAGTAATGATGGTTTGTAGTCCACTTTAACGGACTACATATCCATTACTGCAACACACGGGTAGTTCTCGACCAATCCGATATCATCATCTTGTCTGGACATTTTTGGAAGTGCATACCACCTTGCTAATTTGGCTATCTTACTTAATTGAACTGTCTGGAGGGAATTGTGGGACGTCGAGTTTTCAAACAGTGCCAGCGCTGGTATATTCACAAAAAAATACTAAAACGTAAAATATCCTCGAAGCTGGTCCAGAAAAACAACATATTTTGTGAACGGGCGTTATATTGAACAATCAGGGAATAAGACATAATCACTAGAAATAGTTTAAAAGTCAGTTTTAGTTAATGTCTATTGTCTAAATGAATGGGGAAGTCACTTCCAAAACCTTTTTTTGGGGGGGGTTGGGTGGGTTAGGGAATTTCTTTTATTCAACATTCATGTTTTTTGTCTACTCACAAATGTTTGCATGGATGTCTGCTTATGAACAAACAAAATATTTATATTTATGTCTGCATATGACGAGGTAAATACAGCTAGTACAAATAACGCCTACATTTCCAGTTTATTCCCGTTAATTCCCATGGAAAGTTTCCACCTTTGAATATTCCCGGAATTTTGCAACCCTAATCAGCATATAAAAGAATGCTAATATTAAATTAATAAATTGGCTCGTTTAATTTAAAGGGCTAAGTCATTAATATTAAGAGCAAACAAGGTGGGGAGAGAGAACATCTACTTGTTTTATATAAAGCTTTGAAGGCCTTGTAAAATTTTCCATCCACATCTGAACAAATCATCTTATAAGCTAGATATTATTATTATTATTATTATTATTATTATTATTATTATTATAAAAGTGTGCATTTCAGTTTTCTTTACAACATTAAAATAAATGGCAAATGGAAAAGGGCAAAAAACAACAACAAAAAAGGTGTAAAACAATGTACATATGACTCAAAGTTCTGATAGTTTAACTGTTAAACCAGGTAGTATGTAAACTTAAAAAGCAACCAAAAATGCATAATATAGAAGCAGTGAGTCCGATAGCACTTTGGAATTTCAGTTTTTTATTAATAATTGAAGAGATAAGACTGAATTTTAGCCTCCTCTTGAAAATACTTAACCTTACCTCTACTGGGAGGTGTTTCTAAAGTTGTGGTGCTACACTTGAGAAAGCAGTTTCCTCTGTTTTCTTATTTTTAACAGAACATTCTCATTTTACCCTCTTCATCTTTGACAAAAGGATTCATTAGGTCCCTGATTTTGTTTTAAAATGTGAAAATCAGGAACTACAACTGTTAGAGGGATTGAGTTTATTAGTATAAGACAAAATAAACACACACACACACACACACACACACACACACACACACACACACAGAAACATAACCATCACAATGCATTTGGACATGTTAATGTATAACATTAATGAGCTACTACAGCTTCACACCCTGTTCACTTAAAATATCTTTCACCAGCTCTGTGCACAGTGAAAAAAAAACTTAAAAACAGTGAAATATGACTGCATTTCACCACATCTCTGAAAACCTGAAAAATGCACACCCCATAAATCAAACACCATGTTAACACCTGGATAAATGGTATGATAATGTTAAGAGATGCTTCCACAGTTCTTATTTGGGACTGGCATGTTCAAGTATGCCTAGACGCGGCAGGTCTATATTATGAGTGAGCTAGTAAGTGTGTGTGTAACACTGGAATGTGAGAAAGTGTAGAGTTAGAACAAGACTCCTACCTCACATTTTACACCTTAACAAAGGGTAATCAATTCAACAGCTACGGCAGAGGTAACCTATAATTTATTTATACACTGACTTCGCCACCTTGGTGGATCCTCATTAAATATAAGTGTCAACAGATAATCCTGCTTATCAGTATAGACTCACTTTCTTGTTGTGCCTCTGGTGTCAAGCCCTACATGTTTTGTGATATGTCGAAACAGCCTTTTACTCAGATGCTTGTGTCTGAGTGCTGGCATGAGTGTGCTGATGATAAGGGCAGAGAGGACTCTTGCTGTGGGCTGGGTGTATGCTGTGTGTGTTTCCTGTTTGGGTGTATGCTGTGTGTGTTTCCTGTTTGGGTCTATGTTGTGTCTGTTTCCTGTTTGGGTGTATGCTGTGTGTGTTTCCTGTTTGGGTGTATGTTGTGTGTGTTTCCTGTTTGGGTGTATGTTGTTGTGTGTTTCCTGTTTGGGTGTATGTTGTGTGTGTTTCCTGTTTGGGTGTATGCTGTGTGTGTTTCCTGTTTGGGTGTATGTTGTGTGTGTTTCCTGTTTGGGTGTATTTTGTGTGTGTTTCCTGTTTGGGTGTACGCTGTGTGTGTTTCCTGTTTGGGTGTACGCTGTGTGTGTTTCCTGTTTGGGTGTATGCTGTGTGTGTTTCCTGTTTGGGTGTGCACTGTCACTGTGTGTGCCTGTATACCCCCAAACTCTTATCACTATGTACCCCAGATGAACGCCCGCTACACAACCCAACATAACCTATATCACTGTGTACCCCCAGATTAATTCCCACTACACAACCCAACACAACCTAATGTATATCACTGTTTACCCCAAATTATGCCTTCTAAACAACCAAACCTATACCACAATGTGCTAATAAACAAAAAGCTTCAAATAGCTTCAAATAAAAAGTATCCAGATGAGGCATACAATGTTGACTGTGATTACATTAAGAGTTTGTAATCTGAGACATTAATTAGAGACTAATTCAGCTGTACAAGGGTTTGATAAATAGCTGTTTCAGGTCTATCATCTCCATGTTAGCGATGGAATAAAAAATATCGCATTTGAGTACCAACAGCACAGGGCTAAAACGAGAGGTTAGACGAGCCAAAAAACATACTGTACATACATTACAGTCATTTGGCAGACGCTTTTATCCAAAGCGACGTACAGTAAGTGCACATTGAAGGTCATTGACGCGACTACAAAGCAAATCCGACAAAGCACAGCTTTCTCACAGCGTAGGAGCTATCCCTAGTAATAAACATGAGAAGTACAAACAGTCCAGTTATACATTCTGAACTATAGAATAACCAAAAAACACAAGATAAATAGAAAACAGGAAGCGAATACTATAGAATGGCCCTGATAGGTATAATATATGCTCCAAATACATGCTCCAAAAATATCTTTTGACACATACAGATGTAGAAAAGTTAAATATTATGGAGAGAGAACCAAGATCAAAGAGTCTGTATTTCGGGTTGTTTCCCATCATTATAATTGTGCATAGCACAACCTCACTGATAGCTTTATTATCAAAAAAACTTCAGCTTTTCAGTGCGTTTCAACGGGGTTAGTAGTTTGGCCTTCAAAACCATGATAAATCTCTAAAACAGGAAACTGACAGTACAATCAGACATGTATTTTTATGTTCTACCGAAAAATGGGTCGCAAACCATGCTATCAGATTTTATTAATTAATTCTGCACTTCCTACAAATCTGTTCTGTGAGAGAAGCTAGCTGACAAAAACATTGAGTCTGTCTTCCATAGGGCTGCTTCCAGATCTAGTGCAGAAGTTTACTAATGGGTGGGATGTAAAATTACAGTACTGTTTTTCAAAACATGTTCTGAAACATAAAATCCATGAAGAGACGCGTGAGTATACTGTGAGTTTCCTGTTTCAAAAATGAGATTTTTGTGGTTTTTGAAGGCCGAACTACTTGCCCCATTGAACCCAATTGAAACCTACCAAGAAGCTCCGGTTAAAAGTTAAATGTACTGTTAATAAAGCAATCAATGAGGTTGTGCTATGCACAATTATAATTGATGGGAAACAACCGTTCAAGGTCCAGATTGAACCTATCCTTTAAAGTGCCACGAGCATTAAAAGAGCCACTGACCTATTTAATTTAAGTGCACACAGAACTGCCATAACTGTACTGTCGGAGGTTTGACAAAGTCATATCCTTTCAAGATGTTATTCAAATGAAAACCCCCTGAGCATTGTCAATACAGGTTTCTGAAGAAAAAAATGCAAAAAAGAGTGTTGACAGATGTAATTTACTGTCTTGGCAACTCTTTATAATAATATGTATGCATAGAATTTTACAATATTTATTTACTTGTTAAAAAGTTCAACCAATTCTATTTTGCTGCTGGATACAAGCTGGAGCCTAGTCTGTTATGACAAATTTGCATATGTATTTCATTATTCCCTGAGACAAACCCTTTTAACCATTTTTCCCCCCCTTTTGATATAATTAAATCAAAGACAATATGCGCATGGATTTGTTTTTCAATTCCGAAAATGCTGGATTGGCAAGCCTTTCCAGCGAAACGTTTTGGTCTCTCAGCCCATCGGAGTGGAGGCAGGAATCAATAAGCCCATCAGCCACAGAAGCATGAGAAAACAAACAGGCAATCAGCTGTGAACACGACTACGGGCCGATCACACGCAGCACTGCGCGCGGAAATGAAAACCCTGGCGATAAACCAAGCCTGCGCTGACCGACAAACTCGCAAACTTGTCCGCTCCCTTTAGAGAATCGATCAAGGTTCTCAATCGACGGATCCACTTTAATTTTGACGTCAATAATCACACTGCGCTGTTGTTCTCCTCTGTCCTTCTGATGAAAGAAAGGCAGTTTAAAGTTTCACGGCACAATCATGCTTCGGCCAGTAACTTTGTGATTAGTTTGCTCACTTGGTACAATGACCCTGAAATATACTGTATAATATGTAGGCCGATGTTCATAGAAATAGCCAATAAAAATAAATAAATACAAACAAAGCCTTTATTATGTAGGCCTTGATTTATTTAAGTTTCATTTTTTACATTCAAAACCCTTTTGCATTAGACTAGATAGGCTACATTTTTATCCGGTTCTAATGGAGCACCACTGATTAATGAATTAGGCCCACACCCAATTTGAACAGACAACGACACACAAAAATACCCTACCTTGCAAATAAATATACATTTTATTTATTTAGATAAATAAGCTTCTGAACATTCTT
Source organism: Synaphobranchus kaupii (assembly GCA_029718625.1). Taxonomy (NCBI): domain Eukaryota; kingdom Metazoa; phylum Chordata; class Actinopteri; order Anguilliformes; family Synaphobranchidae; genus Synaphobranchus; species Synaphobranchus kaupii. Next base: position 16,657,979 of record CM056385.1, on the reverse strand, counting down.
TCATTCATTTTCAATTAAATGAACACGGCAGCCATAAATCTGTGCATTGACATAATGTCATTAATTTAACCAGAGGCCAGCAGTAATGGACTGCTTCTCGGAATCTTTAAGTCACTCTGTCGCTTTTTAATGGGCTCACAATCGAGGGTTGCTTCACATAATTATGCTATTCAGAAGCTTTTACAGAGCCAAGCTTTCCGTTGATTGCTGTCATTATGACATTTATAACTTTCTGAAGGGTTTAGGCTCAGAACTAGTTTACCATTGTGTAACATAGGGAAGGAGAGGGCCCAGGCCAAAACTCTCCTCAGTTGTATTCAAAACGTTTTAAATGTATTAAATGTAATTATAAGTGGTTTACCCCACCCCCCCCCCCCCCCCCCTAAAAAAAACATTATTATTAAAAAAACAAAAAAACAAAAAAAAATAACAATTCATAGTCTAAACCTTGACAAATAATGTAGTCACCAAAACCAAAACAATCTTTTAGATGTACTCTAATGACTTCCAGGGCAGATACATACTTGGTAACATATCACATAGGTCTATATAATTATTAGTATTATTTTTCTAAGTCATAAAATCTGTTAATGTACATTACATTACATTACAGGCATTTAGCAGACGCTCTTATCCAGAGCGACTTACACAACGTTTTAGCATTCTTTACATATTATCCATTATACAGCTGGATATATACTGAAGCGATTCAGGTTAAGTACCTTGCTCAAGGGTACAATGGCAGTGTCCTACCTGGGAATCAAACCTGCAACCTTTCAGTTACAAGGGACAGTTCCTTAACCATTATACTACATAGCCGCCCTGTGTCTAGTTTACAGTTGGCATGTACTACATACTTTAATCTCAACCAGTCAACAATAACTGCTATAGTGACGCCTTTGTTTTAATTTGAAATTGATGGGTTCTCATCTTGTCGGCTTGAAATAGGGTTTGCAGGGATCACAAAACCAAGCTCTTAAACTAAATATTTTCACAACAACAAAAACAAGCCCACTCTGATGCTGAACACAATTCTAAGATTGTTTTACCAATAGGTAGGCCTAATTTATATTGTCATTTCTGCATCTTTTGTTGCAGAAATGCATTTGCCTTAGTCTATGAGTTACGGGGGGAAAAACGATTCACGACAAAGGAGAAATACCGGGCGGCATTAGCTGCCTTGTCTGAGAGAATATGATAAACAGACCTTTCTATCTGTTATCTGATTTCATTTCTTTGATGGCTTCTTTGGGAATATAATATGGTTACCGAATGATGTATGTCCAGGCTTGCTCTGAACACTCTCTATATTCTCCGAATGTTGTCGAGACAAGCTAATACCTTAAGAAGGCACAGAAGCAATTGAGTTATCAAAAAAGTCAAGAGCACAAAAGAAACAAATCCCTACCATCTGAAGTGAGGAGCCGATTAATAAAGCACACTTCATTTCTGCCACCCCAAGAGTTTTAACAACTCCGCCACTGTACATGCTACTACTGGCAAAGCTGTTGGAACAAAACAATTAGTATTTGAGATTAATGCATTCTCATAATAGCTCATGCTACCGTTTCTTTTGAGCTGACGAGAGAATGAATGTACGCCGCATTTCCTTTTTTTAGTCCGATGTCTCGACACATGCTGTTTGATGATTCCGGGAGTTACAAGAACGGTAATTGCATTAACAGTCACAAGCTGCCATTCAAATCACCCATCTGTGTTTTTGTTTAAGGAATCAACAACGCATAAGATTAATGAGCAGAATAAGGTGTAAAACTGGATAAGATTGAAAATCAATTAAAGTTGTTTTATTTTGCCAGAGGGCTTCTGGGGTTATGTGTTATTGGGGTGGGGGGGGGGGGGGGGGGGGGGGGGGGGGTGTTGTTAAAACCGTCTATGTACACATCCGTGGAATTACAGGTGATTATTGTCGAGTTCTTCAGTAAAGTCTGACATCTGTCTGTGCCCCAGAGATTAGTTTGTTTGGTTTAGTGGTTTCAGAATGGCTATTTGCAGCCACTATGAAACCACGGGATCCAGTCCTACGTGTAGAGTACAGTCAAACACCATTTCTTAAATCAATTCAGCAGCATAGCCGGAAATACTTCAATATGTGGGCCTGCATATATAGGTTGGCCAGAACCAGGA